>CAUYLG010009710.1:0-190816 GCA_963573385.1 Cacajao melanocephalus
AAAAGCTAGATATAGGTGAAGGGGAGGAAAGCAGCAAATCACACTGCCACGTGTGTACCTATGCAACAATCTTGCATGTTCTTCACATGTACCCCAAAACCTAAAATACAATAAAAAAAAAAAAAAAAAAAAAAAAAAAAAAAATCTCTTCCCCGACCAGCTTTTTTTTTTGAGATGGAGTCTCATCCTGTGGCCCAGGCCGGAGTGCAGTGGCGCTATCTCTGCTCACTGCAACTTCTACCTCCCAGGCTCAAGTGGAGACCCCACACTTCCCCTTGGCACTGCCCTAGTAGAGGTTCTCTTTGGAGGCTCTGCACCCAGGCTTTTTTGTACAGCCTCTGAAATCTAGGCTGAGGCTGCCAAGCATTCTTCAATCTTATATTCTGTGCACCTACCTACATAACACCACATGGAAGCCTCCAAGGCTTATGGCTTGCATTCTCCAAAGTGGCAGCCCAAGCTGTACCTGGGTCCCTTTGAACCATGGCTGGAGTTGGAGTGGCTGGGATATGGGAAGCAGTGTTCCAAGGCCGTGCAGGGCAGTGGGGCCTTGGGCCTAGCCCACAAAATCATTCTTTCTTCCTAGTCCTCTGGGCTTGTGATGGAAGGGGCTGCTGTGAAGGTCTCTTAAATACCTTCAAGGCCTTTTCCCCATTTTCTTGGCTATTACCATCTGGATTCTTTTTAATTATGCAAATATCTCTAGCAAGTGGTTTGCTCTGCAGCCTGCTTGGATTCTTCCCATGAAAATGGGTTTATCTTTTCAACCACATGGCCAGGCTGCAGATTTTCCAAACTTATACACAGTCCTTCCCAGCTTTCAGTCATTTCTTTGCTCCTACATCTGAGTTGGGCTGCTAGAAATAGCCAGATCACTTCTTGAATGCTTTGCTGCTTAGAAATTTCTTCTGCCAGATACCCTAGATCATCATCACAAGTTCAAACTTCCACAGATTCCTGGGACATGAAGAGATTGCAGCCAAGTTCTTTGCTAAGGCATAGCACATGCAATCTTCGCTCCAGTTCCCAATAAGTTCCTCATTTCCATCTGACACCTTAGCAGGCCTAGACTTCACTATTCATATTTTTGTCAGCATTTTGGTAACAACCATTTAACCAGCCTCTAAGAAATTCCAAACTTTCCCTTATCTTCCTGTCTTCTCAGCTCTCCATATTCTTCCAACCTCTGCCCATTACCCAATTCCAAAGTCACTTCCATATTTTCAGGTATCTTTATAGCAATGCCCCGCTTCTCAGTACCTATTTTCTATTAGGTCTTTCTTGCGTTGCTTTAAGGAAGATGGGTAATTTATAAAGAAAAGAGGTTTATTTCCCTCATAGTTCTGCAGGCTTTACTTGAAGCATAGTGCTGGCATCTGCTTGCGGGGAGCTTTCAATCATGGTGGAATATAAAGGGAGAGCAGGAACATCACATGGTGAAAGCATGTGATGAGTAAAAGAAAGAGAGCAGTTGGTAGAGGGGATGCCACATACTTTTAATTGACCAGATCTCATGTGACCTCAGAGGGAGAGCTCACTTATCACAAGGGAATGGCCCAAGCCATTCATGAGGGAATCCACCCCCATGATTCAAACACCTCCAAGCCCCACCTCCAACACTTGGGATTACATCTCAACATGAGATTTGGACAGGGATAAATATCCAAACTATACCACTTGGTTTTCAGGTCACTCTAGAGCGCTAGCATCTACCCTGGCTTAAATCCTGAAAAATATCAAATTTATGCTAGTTTTTGACCAACATAACAAAACAGGTCAAAGATTTGCTTAGTCGATTGTGCCATTTCTGCCTTAACTACTTGGGAGCTACTGGGAATTTTCTATTTTTAAAATCAGGTTGTGTCAAGATTGTTTGGTGCTTTTTGACCAAAATCTCTAAACAACTCCAAAAGCCATATACAGACAATGGCTAGAAAAAGGCAGACAAAGATATTAGAAACGGAGCTTAAGTAATTCAAGTCTGTAACGCTGTCTTACTAGTCTCAGTAATGCAACACCTAGGAAACATCCACAGAAGACATTTTATCAATCAAAACAAAGAAGCTCAGGCAAGCAGAGTGATGTGCGCTCACTCATAGATAGACCAGTTTTTGAAATTAGTCTTCAGTGATAATCATTCAGTGCAAGATTTGGTCTCCATGAACTGAAGCACAGCACAACTTGAAGCTTTACTGATCCCTTGGGAGTGAGAAGCAGTTCTGTAATGTGTCTGTGATTAAGTAGCAGTTTCATCCTGATTTTTCAAGCTCAGAGCTCTCTACCCTTTCACATGCTTGAAGAGAAGGTGTTGGACAATTGGCCCAGAGGATTTTTTCCTCTCATTTCTGTAGTCTTAGGTGAGGAAGGAAGGATGTGACTTACATGATTCTCCTTCAATCTGAACATCCCGGTGCACCTTCTTTCCCATCCCACTCCATATATTCTCTGCGACTATTTGTTGTTGTTGTTTGTTTTTTGAGACAGGGTCTCACTCTGTTGCCCAGGCTGAAGTGTAGTGGCATAATCATAGCTCACTGCAGCCTCAACCTCCAGGTCTCAAGCAATACTCTCACCTGAGTCTCCTGAGTAGCTGGGACTACAGGTGGGTACCACCATGCCCATCTAATTTCTTAAATTTTCCATAGAAACAGGATCTCACTATGTTGCTCAGGCTGATCTCAAACTCTTGAGCTCAAGCCTCCCAAAGTGCAGGGATTATAGGAGTGAGCCACTGTGTCTGGCCTCAGTGACTGTCTGAAGTCTCTCTCTAACAACTCTCTTACAGTTCCTGTTCGTTGAGAAAAAACATCTTGAATTACAGTGTTTACAACTGAAAGGAATGAAGTAGTCACTTAGGCCAAGGCTTTAATTTGATGAGGACTTAACTGCAGAGCCAGATAAATGAAGTCTCTTGCATACAGTCATAGGAATATTTATTGGCGAAGCTTGGCCTTTGTCCCCTAGATTTCCCGATCTCATTTCATCTTGTGGTGCTTCCAGGATCTGGCCACCTTGCTAGACCTGAGTCATAAAAGGAATGGGGCACTAAGACCAGCTGTACTATATGAAGTGGTGACATTTTCCTCATCTAAAGTTGGGTTATCTTTCTAGAACCTTAGAGTTGGAACCCAACTCAGAAATCACCTGTTTGATCCTCCCACAAAGGCAGGTGTCCCTTTTACAATATTCTTGAGACAATCATCTGGCTTCTGCCTCCTTATTTTCTATTGTTGGGAGGCAGCTTCAGGAAATATAACATTTCACTAGAGTTTTTATGTTGCTACATTTAGCTAAAATTTACCTTCACTTCACTTCTATCCTTACATCCCAACACTGCCCCATGAAGTAACACCAAATGCAAAGACAGACTATGCTTTCCACCACAGGACACTCCTCTAGGAGTGTTAAAATAGTTATCCAGTATTTCCCCAAGATTTTCTTTTTTTTCCTCAGAGCTAAATATCTGATTTTTCTAAACTGTGCCTTATGGGATGCAGTTTCTGGATCCCTTATAATGCTGAACTTTCGATGTATTCCTTTTGGCAAATGACTGTATCCTATTTACCCACTAATTCAACAGATATTTAATAAGCACCTACTAAGTTGAGGGAGATTTAAAAAATACAAGCATGTGAATAAGAAAATATGCAGTGTGGTATATAACAATACAGGCTGTGGAGAAAAATTAAGCAGAGGAAGGGGAGATGGAGAATTTGTGTATGGTTAGGGGCTTGGAGGCTTGCTGTTCTATTAATACTCACAGTGATCGGGAAGGCCTCACTGACGTAGTGAGCTTTGAGCAAACATGTAAAGGAAATGAGGGAGGAAGACTTGCAACTGTTTGAGGAGGAGGATTTGGGCATAGAGAATAGCTCCTGAGGCAGAAATAACTCTGATGTGTTTGAAGAACAGCAAGATGGTCCTTGAAGCTCCAGTCGAGGGGATGAGTGGGAGAGTGGGAGGAGGTGAGGTCAGGGAAGTTGTTATGGGCTGAATGGTGTCTCTCCGAAATTCAGATGTTGAAGCTCTAAGCCCCAGAACCTCAGCACATGAGACAATGTCTTTAAAGACCTAAAATGAGGTCATTAGGGTGGGCCGTAATCCAATATGACTGGTTTCCTTACAAGAAGAGGAAATTAAGACACAGATGGGCACAGAGGGAAGACCAGGTGACGACACAGGGAGAAGAGAGCCATCTCCAAGCCAAAGAGAGAAGCCCCAAAAGGAGCCAACCCTGCTGGCACCTTAATCTCAGGCCTCTAGCCTCCAGAATTGTGAGAAATAAATTTCTGTTGTGTAAGTCACCCAGTCTGTGGTACTTTATTATGGCTGCCCTAGAAAGCTAATACAGGGGAAAAGGGCCAGAGAGTCTAAGACCTTGAAAACCATTTTAAATTCTTTGAGCAGAAGGGGAGCCAGTGAGAGTTTCTGAGCAGATGAAGGTGATGATTTGGCTCATATTTTAAAAGCATCACTCTAGCTTCTGTACTGAAAGCAGTCTGTGGGGAGGCAAGGGCAGAAGGAAGAAAACTAGGAGGAGGCTATTGCAGAATTGTACATGAGGGTGGGAGGTGGTGAGGAGAGGGAAGTTTGGGAATATATATTCCCAAGTTAGAGCCAAGAGGATTTTTTTTGACGAACTGAAATTGTGATGTGAGAGAAGGAAAAGAGTCAAAGATGATACGAGCTTTTGGTCACAGCAACCAGGAGAATGGAGTTAACATTCGTCGAGATGGGAAGGACTGTAGGACCAACGGGCTTCTTTTTTTCTTCTTCAACTTTTCTTGTAAGTTAAGGGGTACATGTGCAGGATTGCCGGTTTGTTACACAGGTAAACACATGCCATGGTGGTTTGTGGTACAGATCATCCCATCACCGAGGTCTTAAGCCCAGCATCCATTAGTGATTCTCCGTGATCCTGTCCCTATGTGTTTTTTGAGCTCTTGTGTTGTGTTAAGTTCTGAAGATAAGTAGAGATGAATGATGGAAATGCAGTTATAAACTCAATTAGGAGATGGGGAAAATTAGTGGTTTTTAGGTATTTATAAGTACACCATTAGTTTTTCAAGGAATCAGTTGTCACATCTTCATTTCTTGCCACTTTTAATTTATCAGATTCAATAAGTCCTTCTTCTTAGTCTTAAAGTTTTGATATGTAGTGGGTCAGGAAATCATTCAGGATTACGGACAGTCTGAAGGCTTCCTTATGAATAACCAACACAGGCTTCTTGGCATTGATTTTGTCTTCAAAGGGCTGCGGTTTGTTCTATCTTTGGCTAAATTATGGAAAGATGGGATGGTTGGTGAGAGAGTGCTATATAACTGAGTTCTTGTCTATATCTGATCATTGAGATACAGTATTTTCCAAGTTCTAATAAATATTAAAGCATAAATGAGCATAGGTAGAAATGAATGAAAGGTAGCTTGTGGCCTGAATATATCTTTCAACTGTGATTTAACTAAAATAAGAGGTAAGATTAGGAGGGAATTTTAGTTGCATGTAAAACCCTCAAATTTTCCATAAAAATAATAGATATAGAATTTTAGGGTCTGCTCTACTGGGGGTTTGATGTAGAAAGGAGAGGGGGCAAAAGATGAAGTCAGAGTGGCAGAAAGAATGCTCATCTCTCCAAGTGGGCTTTGGACAAAGACATGAATACTGTGGCTACTTGGGGACAAAGATGCATGGTGTGGGGGCAACAGTGGGGTGTGGTGAGGGAATGAGTGATACCATCTTAAAGACAGCAGTGAATCCCTATGGTGGATATAGTATTTATACCCATCTGCTTTTTGTATAAAGTGCTTTGAAAAGCTGTCTAATCCCTGTGATGTCTTATGTCTCCTCCCTAGGGCAGGGTTGCCTGATAGTCTGAGTTTCTCCTATTTATGTGGTCCTACCGGATTTTCTCTTCCTCAGCTATACCTAGAGACACCCGAGAACAGAGCACCTTTCTCTTTACCCTTTGGTAGAGGATTCTAGTTTATATCTAATTCTTCAAACATCCACCGAAGCTGAAACTAACATTGTCTTCCAGTTCCCTCTCTGTTATCCCAGAGATCTCAAGTTTCGCCTGCAGAAGTGCTGAACTACCCAGAGTTGTTAGCCAAAATGTGAGGTTGAGGGTATGGTCTTCAAGACTGCCAGGCTTTCCCAAAGTTCTGACACCAACTGCAAGGAGTTTGGGTCTAACTACAAAGTAAGGAGCCCAGTCACCAAGACTTCCCTCACTTCTGACATCAACTGCAAGTATGAGGGGTTCCCAAAACCATCCTCAGGTTTAACAATTTGCTGGAAGGACTGACAGAACTCCCTGAAGACTACTCAGATTGTATAGTCACAGAAAAGGATGCAGATGGAAAGGAAGAGTGTAGGACGAGGTCTGGGAGGGCTGCAAGTGTAAAGCTTCTATGTCCTCTGGGGATGTGTTACCCTTTACAGCATCCATGTGTGGCAGTATGCATGGAGTATTACCAACCTGAGAAGCTCTTTCAAGCTTCAGTGTCCAGAGTTGTACTGGGACATCATTACACAGACATGATTGATGGATTTATTTTTTATGTGGCTGAACTCAGTCTCCAGCTGCCCCCTTCCCAGAAGTCAGCTGATACATGACTGAAAGGATGACCATGAGTCACCTCTTAAGCCCAAACTATCAGATGTGATCTGAGGACTCCATCATGAATAACAAAAACACTCCTATCACTTGGGAGAATCTAAGGATTTAGAGGTCACCTCTCTGGAGTCAAGGACAAAGGCCAGACCTTTCTTGGCCAATGCCAAATTCTTTAGTACACAGGAGGAAACCCAGATTGTAAACTGCCACAGAAAAATTCCAGCCCATTTAATTTTGATTAATTGAAAAGGAAAGTCAAGATAATCTATTAGACTGGGTGCTGCTTATTTTGGCAGAACTTAATCAAGAAACAATACATATACACTTACATTTTGACCTAGAAATACCCCTTCTAGAATTTTACCCTGAAGATACACCTTCATCAATTTGAAAATATATATGCACAAAGTTATTTATTTCAGCATTTTTTTGTACTGCAAAACATTGGAAACAATTTGGATGTCCCAAATTAAGAGAGTTTGAATAAACAGTGGTACATACACACAGTGAAGTACTCTGTAACTGTAAGAGTGAGAAAGATCTCTATGGATTCACATGAATACATTTCCAAAATATCTTAAGTGAAAAAAAAAGTAAAGTGTAAAAGAATATAGCACTTACTCTTTGTGGAAAAAAATATACATATGTCAGCTTCCTGGTGCAAAAGAAATACAAGCAGGATAAAGCAGAAACTAATAAAATTGGTTTTCTGCAAGGCATGGATGGGAAAAGAGCAAAAAGAATAACAATGGCAATGGAGTAGGGACCTTCCTGAATTCAGATTTCTCTGAGTATAACTGTTTGCATAGCTCTGACACTTAGAATCATTGTACTATTTCACAAACCCCAAATGACAACTGCATGCTAATTAAAATCAACCAGGATGTAGGGGAAATAAAACTAGAATACAAATAGCAGTGAGTAAAGCCAGCTGTATTACAGATAAGAACAACACTGAAGAAGATGGGGTGGAAGAATGGACCTAACTAACTTTGGAAAACAATTATGGCATGTGTGAGTCTGTTCTCGTGTTGTTAATAACTGAGACTGTGTAATTTCTAAAGAAAGAGGTTTAAATGACTCACAGTTCTGCAAGCTATACAAGCATGGCAGTAGAATCTGTTGGGCTTCTGGGGAGGCCTCAGGGAGCTTTTATTTTTTATTTTTCTTGAGATGGAGTCTAGTTCTGTCACACAGGCTGGACAGCAGTGGCACGATCTCAGCTAACTGCAACCTCCATCTCCCAGGTTGAAGTGATTCTCCTGCCTCAGCCTACAGAGTAGCTAAGACTACAGGCATGCACCACCATGCCTGGCTAATTTTTGTATTTTTTTTAGTAGAGGTGGGGTTTCACCATGTTGGCCAGGCTTGTCTCCAACTCCTGACCTCAAGTGATCCCCTGCCACAGTCTCCCAAAGTGCTGGGATTACAGTCATGAGCCACTGTGCTTGGCCCTCTGGGAGCTTTTAATCATTGTAGAAGGGAGAGGTGGAGCAGGCATATCACATGGCTGAAGCAGGAGTTGGGGATGGGGAGCTTACACTTAAATAAAAACAGATCTGGTAAACACTCACAATCATTAGAACAGAACCAAGCCATAGGACACCACCACCAAGCCACGAGAAATCTGCCCTCATGACCCAAACACCTCCCACTAGGCCCCACCTCCAACACTGGTGATTACATCTCAGCATAAGATTTGGCAGGGACATAGATCCAGACTCTATCAACATGTACTAAAGGTTAAGGACAAACATAACTGGACGCAAACATCACTTGCTAGTGAGTAAATTTGTTTTCTGTCTAGGGATGTACTAGCTACTCTGTAACTAAGATTGAGCAAGTAAATAAATATATTATGAGTAATGAGGGACTGATTTTTCGTTGTTAAAGAAAAGAGTGCCGGGCGCGGTGGCTCACGCCTATAATCCCAGCACTTTGGGAGGCTGAGGCTGGTGGATGACAAGGTCAAGAGATCAAGACCATCCTGGCCAACATGGTGAAACCCGGTTTCTACTAAAAGTACAAAAATTATCTGGGTGTGGTGGCACGTGCTGGTAGTCCCAGCTACTTGAGAAGCTGAGGCAGGAGAATCACTTGAACCCGGGAGGCGGAGGTTGCAGTGAGCTGATATCACACCACTGCACTCTAGACAGGGGACAGAGTGAGACTCTATCCAGAAGGAAGGAAGGGAGGGAGGGAGGGAGGGAATAAAGCTAAACTAACTCTGTAGTGTTGCATTAGAATTGGGTGTATTAATATGAATTTACTTCTAAATGTATATACACATAGATAGACATAGATATTAAATAAAGCTCTGTGTGTGTGTATGGGTTCATATACATGCATATATTTGTATCTCTGATAGCTGAAAGGGCCGATAAACAATGACATGGCAGTAACAATGAGTATACCTTTGTACCCATAGCTTGGTTTTTAAATTCAGTCTCCAAAAATAAAAAGGAACCAGGCATACCTGGAAACAGTTGACTCCAGGGCTGGGACAGAAAAAAATACCAAGTTAAGCCTCAAACATCTTGTGATGCCAGAGAATGATGAACTGCTGAAAAAATAATGAGGGTATGCCAAAAGGACACAGGGGCCAACCTGAAGGAGCTCTCAATGGCCAAAGCTGGAGTCATTTGAGAACAAAAAAAATAATGATAATAGTCACTCATACGATAAAACGTCCATTACTTTATACTGTTATAATAATACTTTATTGAATAAATAAATACATGAGGAAGTAGAGATATATCTCTCTTAAAATATAATTTAGTTAATCAATATAGAAGATATCATTAAAGGAGAACATCACCATTAGGTAAATGCCACAGTTATAATTGTTACACAAAAGAATCATCAATTGGTGCTAAAATTACTGGGTGAAATTATGATGAGTAGTGGTATGTTTGCATAAAGAATCTTATAAGATACTTATTAACTACAGAGGGAAAAACAGTAACTTTACAGTGGAGAAATCTGGAAGACACCGTTGTCACCAAGCAATCGAAGTTATCATCACCAGTATAAGACAATCCTAGAATGGTAATCATCAATTACATCAGATTCCACCACTCATGGGTAAAGCCCACTTACCAGACCACCTGCTTCATGTGTTCTCCAAAGTTCTGATCTTGGGATAATCAAAATACTGAAATCTCGACAAGGAAATATGAGTTCTTCATCATGGAACTGTGTTTAATTACCTAGACAAAACTTTCTGATCAATCTTATTTTAATGGTTTGGTATGCTTCTCATAACCTATCTTTAGGAACAAAGTGTTTTGTTTTCTACATCTTTTTCCATTGTCTATGTGACATCTAAAAACAGTTTTTTTTTTTTTACTCTTAGTAAAATACATTTAAATAAAAACATGACCTTTACCTTGGCTAAAAACAAAAAGAAAAACCCCATGGGTAAATTAGTTCTTCATAATAATGGGAAATGGTCAGGGATTATATGTACTGCTTCAAAGCTATCCTCACCTCTAAGTGACCCTAGATAACCATCCATGAGACAATGTTGAGCCATTGGCTCAGCTTTCCCAAGAGAGCCTCTCGCTCTCTTAGTCTCTCTTTTCAAGTAAGCACTCAAATAAGTCTGATCCCAGGATTACAGCCACCTGTTAATTTCAAGTGAGACACAGTGATGGCCCATGTATGTCTTCTTGACAGCTGAGCCCTTTGAGATGTGCGCTTCAAACGGCGGAACCACATGCAGCAGCCTGGGCATTGAGTGCACTTTTGTTGTCAACTCTCAAGATTGAGAACATGTATTTTCTAAATTGCCACTGACAACCTCTACCAAAGGCTCAGTCTCACGATGCTGTGTGTATATGTCTGACATACCAAAGGGTGATAGGAGCACTAAAAGGTTACAGAGAAAATTAATTAATGGCCACAAGTAGCCAGTACCAGTCATCTTCAGAGAATGCTTCAGTCCTACTTTTTTCTTGCTGTTAGGATCATTTCATGACAGTGATTTTTAACTGTAGAATTCAGTACAAAATATACTTGATCTACTACTTACATATCATTAAGAGAAACCTAAATTCCACAATTAAAGTAAAATGCCACAGCTTATTCATATGCTAAAATTTTTATTAGGATATTCATTGAACTATGATACTATTTGGATTTACAAACTGTGGATATAGACCTACAAGAAAAAAATCTTGAATACTCAATTATCTTAAAATTTATAGATGATAGTCACTTATGCCACATAGGAAAAGTTTTTTTTTGCTCCTCCTAATCTTACAGATCAAAGGTTGCCTAGCCAATATTAATTTTAAATTGATACCTTGATTTTAGCATTCAGTTTTATTTGGGAATTGCTCTCACCAGTTTTTAACAACTTTCTTAAGATATAATTTATATATACCATACAATCTACCCATTTAAAGTGTATAAATCTACAGTTTTCAGTATAGTCCCAGAGTTATATAACCATCACCACACTCCAATTTTAAAATATTTTTGATCACACCAAGAAGAAACACTGTACCTATTATCACTTACTACAGTTTGCTGCTTCCTTCCCCTCAGCCCAAGACAACCACTTCTGTAACTTTTTGTCTTTAGCTTTGCCTATTCTGGACGTTTCCTATATACGGAATCATGTAACGTGTGTTATTTTGCGACTGGCTTTCCTTTATGTGTTTTCAAGTTTCATCCATGTTGAATCATGTATCAAGATTTCATTGCTTTTTGCTGATGAATATTCCATTATAAGGATATACAGGTTGAACATCCCTAATCTGAAAATACAACATGTGGAATGGTCCACAATTTGAAACTTGTTGAGCACCAACATGACACCATAAGGAAAATTCCACCCCTGATACCTTTGTTTTCTGATGTTTTAATGTACACAAACTTTGTTCCATGCACAGAATTACTTATTGTGTAAAATTACCTTCAGGCTATGTGTATAAGGTATATCTGAAACAAAAATGAATTATGTGTTTAGTCTTGCATCTCATCTCCAAGACCTCTCCTTATGTATGTGAAAATATTCCAAAATTAAAAAAAAAATCAGAAATACTTCTGATCCTAAGCATTTTGGATAAGGGATACTCAACCTGTACCACATTTTATTTACATACTTATCAGGTGATGGACTTTCAGATTGTTTCTACTTGTTGGTTATTATGGATTATGCTGTAGAACATTCATGTAAAAGTTTTTGTATGGATATACATTTTCATGTTTCTTGAGTACATACCTAGTAGTGAAATGCTGAGTAAAATCATATATTTACATTTAATATCTTGAGGAACTGCTAAACTGTTTTCCAAAGCACCTGTACCATTTTACATTCTCACTAGCAGCGTATGAAGGTCCAGATTGCACCACATCCTTGCCAACATTAGTTATTATCTGTCTTTTTAAATATAGGCATTCTAGTGGATGTGAAGTATCCAATTGTGGTTTTGATTTGCATTTCTTTAGTGGCAATGATGTTGTGCCTATGCTTTCATGTGCCCATTAACTTTTGTGTGTGTGAGAGAGAGAGTGTCACCAGGCTGGTGCAGTGGTGTGATCTTGGCTCACTGCAACCTCTGTCTCCCAGGTTCAAACGATTCTCCTGCCTCAGACTCCCGAGTAGCTGGGACTACAGGCACACGCCACCATGCCCAGTGAATTTTTTTTCTTTTTGTATTTTTAGTAGAGACGGGGTTTTACCATGTTGGCCAGGATGGTCTTGATCTCTTGACCTCGTGATCTGCCCCCCTTGACCTCCCAAAGCGCTGGGATTACAGGTGTGAACCACTGCGCCTGACCCCATTGACCATTTGTATGTCTTCTTTAAAGAAATGTCTATTCAGAGATTTTGCTTTTGGCTTACTTATTGTTTTAACGTTTTAAAAATTATTTTTTATTTGTAATTGACACAGAATTGTACATATTTATAGGATACAGTGTGATGTTTCAATGCCAGTGTACACTATGTAGTGATCACATCAGTATAACTGCCATATCCATCACTTTCACATTTATTATTACTTTGTTGTGGTAACATTCAAAGTCTTCTCCTTTAGTTATCTTGAAATACACACCAAATATTTGTTATTTTTCTGACTGAGTTATAAGAGTTCTTTGTATACTATGGATACAAGTCCCTTGTCACATCTATGATATGCAAATATTTTCTCCCATTCTGTAGGTGGTCTTTTCACTTTCCTGATGGTATCTTTTGAAGCACAAGTTTTTATTTTGGTTAAGTCCAATTTGTCTATGTTTTTCTTTTGTGGCTTATGATTTTAGTGTTATATCTAAAACACTATTGCCAAGGTCGCAAGCTCACAATGATTCACTCAAATACGTTCTTTTAAGAGTTTTACAGTTTATTCCTTACATTTAGGCCTTTGAGCTACTTTAATTTTTTTGCATGGTGCAAGGAAAGGGTCCAAGTTAATGTTTTTGCATGTGGATATCCAGTTTTCCTAGCAGTTTTTGTGGAAAAGATTATTCTGTTCCCAATGAATTATCTAGGCACCCTTATTAAAGGTCAATCAGTCATAAATATGAAGGTTTATTTCTGGACTCTCAATTCTGTTACATTGGTCTACATATCTATGTTATGCCATTACTATACTATCTTGATTATTATACTTTTGTGGTAAGTTTCAACTCAACAAGATTGCTTTGTCTATTCTTGGCTACTTGCATTTCCATATGAATGTTAGGGTCAGTTTGCCAATTTCTCCCAAATCCTGTCAGTGAGGATTTTGATAGGGATTTGATTTTATCTGTGGGTCAATTTAGAGACTATTTCCATTTTAACAATATTAAATATTTTACCTTGGGAGCATAGACTGTATCTTCATTAATTTGCACATTCTTTAATGTATTTAAAACTGTTTTTTAGTTTCAGGGTATCAATTTTGTACTTTGTTACATTTCTACTTATTGTATTCTTTTTGATGACTTTACAAATGTAATTGTTTTTAAATTTCATTTTTAGATTGTTCATTACTAGTGTATAGAAATACCGTTAGTTCGTATTGATGTTGACTTTGTATCTGGAAATCTGCTGACCCTGTATATTATTTCTAAGAGCATTTTAGTGATTTCCTTATGATTTTTGTAGATCCAGAGTCATGTCCTCTATCAAGAGATAGTTTGATTTCTTCTTTTCTATCTGGATGCCTTTTGTTTCTTTTCCTTACCTAACTGCACTGACTAGAATTTCTAATACAATGTTTAATAGAAGTGAAAAGAACAGATATTGTTCTCTCATTTCGATCTTAAGAGAAAAGCCATTTAGTCTCTCACCAGTAAGAATGATATTAGTAGTAGACTTTTCATGGATGTCTTTTATCAGACTGAGAAAGTCTTATTCAACATCTTCCTGCTGTTCCTACTTTGTTGAGTGTTTTTATCATGAAAGAGATTTAGATTTCGTCAAGTATTTTTTCTGTGTTCATTGAGATGATTATATGGTTATTGTGCTTTATTGCATTATAGTTTGTATTACACTAATTAATTTTATGACACTAAACTATGCATTCTTATGATAATTCCAACTTTGTCATGATATATAATAACTTGTGTGTTGCCATATTTGGATTGGTTGTATTTTGTTGAAGATTTTTGCATCTATATACATAAATGTAGTTTTCTTGTGATAGCTTTCATTTTGATATCAGGGTTACATTGGCCTATTAAAATGAGATGGGAAGTGTTTTTTTTCCTCCTCTATTTTTTGGGAAAGGTTTGTGAAAAATTACTATTAATTATGCATTAAGTATACTATAGATTCACCAGCAAAGCTAACAGGGCCTGGCCATTTCTTCATAGAAAGTTAAAAAATTTCTCACATGATTACTTTACTTTGTACAGGCCTATTCAAATTTTCTACTTAATCATGGGTCAGTTTTGGTATTTTCTAGGAATTTTCTCATTTTATTTAAGTCTTCAATTTGTTGGCATATACTTGTTTATCTCATGATCTTGTAATCCTTTTCATTTCTGTAAGGTCAGTAGTGATGCCCTCTATTTATTTTCAGATTTTAGTAATATCTATTTTCTCTCTCACTCTCTCTCTTTTCCTGATCTGTCCACTAAAGTTTCACTAATTTTATTGATCTTTTCAAAACTAATTTTTATTTTCAATGATATATTCTGTTTTTTTATTGTTGCTGTTGACTTCCAGTCTAGTCTTTATGATTCTGTCTGCCTGGTTCTCTTATTTTTTCAGTTTCTTAAAGTAATAGGTTACTGATTTGAAATATTTCATTTTTCCAATTTACATATTTATTGCTAAGAAATTCCCTCTATGCATGGCTTTAGGTGCATCTTGTATGTTTTTGCATGTTGTGATTTTGTTTTCATTTATCTTTACATATTTTCTAATTCCCATTGTGATTTCTTCTTTGATTCTTATTTAGGAATGTGCTGTTTAATTTTTACATATTTCTGAATTTCCCAAAATTTTTAAAAATTTGTGTAAATATACGAGGTACAAATGCAATTTTATTACATTCATAGATTGCATAATGGTCAAGTAAGTCTATTTTGGAGAATATTCCTTTTGTACATGAGAAAAATAAGTATTCTGCTGTTGCTGAGGAAAGTGTTCTGTAAATGTCTGTGAGTACAGTTGGTTTATACTGCTATTAACGTTTTTCTGTGTTCTTGTTAATCCTCTGCATAGCTGTTCTAACAATTATTAAAAGTAGAGTATTAAAGCCTCTAACTATTATTATTTAATTGGCTAATTGTACTTTCAGTTCTGTCAGTTTGCTTCATGTATGGTGGGATTCTTTGTTTTCATGCACATATGTATTTAAAATTGTTGTATTTTCCTGATGGACTGGCATTTTTTCCTTATAAAATTGTCTTCTTTGTCTCTAGTTACATTTTTTTTCTTAAAGTCCTGATACTAATGTAGCACTCCAATAATTACATGGTTGTTGTTTGCATGGTGTAATAGACAGTAGACACATATTTATAGAACTTGTTATGCTAACCTATTTATTTACCTTTTCTAGTTCTCTTTACTTCTTCCTGTGAATTCAAATTACCATCTTGTATCATTTCTGGTCTTCAGTAATTTTTTTTCTACCTCTATACTTTTTCCTACCTCTATAGTTTGTGCTATTATTGTCAAATATGTTACATTTCTATATTATAGAACAAGCCATACAATTATATATTCATTATTTTAAGGTATTTCTTTTAATCAGGAGAAATAAAAAATACAAAATTATATTTTTTATAGTTATCCACATAATAACCACTGACACTCTTTTTCTGTGTGTGTGTAGATTCAAATTACTATCTGATGTTACCTGCTTTCAGCCTGAAAACTTTCTTAAGCATTTCTTGAAAGGCAAGTTTGTCAGCAATACATTCTCTCAGTTTTTATTTCTCTGGGAAAATATTTATTTGGTCTTCATGTTTGTTAATTTTACTAGATATTTTCTTAATTGACAGATGTTTTTTCTTTCAGTGCTTGAATATATCATCCCACTTGCCTTCTCGTCACTACTGTTTAATGATGAAAAGTCAGTGGTTGGTCTTACTGGGGTTCTCTTGTACTTGGCATGCTATTTTTCTTTACCTATTCCAAAATTTTCTCTTTTTGACTATGATGTTTCTGGGTATGGATTGCTTTATGTTTAACTTCTTGGAGGTGTAGATGAATGTTTTTTATCAAATTTGGAAAGTTTTCAGCTATTATTTCTTTGAATTTTTTTCTGATTATTTTCTCTTTTTTCTTTCGGTCTTCCATTTCATGTCTCTTGGTGCATTTAGTGTCCCACATTTCTTTGAGGTGTTGGGAGTTTTCTTATTATTATGCTTTCTTTTCTCTGTTCTTCAGATTGCATAATCTTCATCAGTATATTTTTCAGTTCATTGATTCTTTTTCTGCTGGTTCAAATCTATCATTGAGCCCCTTCCCTGAATTTTCCATATGGTTATTCTACTTTTTAACTCAAAAATTTCCATTTGATTCTTTTAAATAGTTTCTGTTTATCAATAGTCTCTGTTTGATGAGTCATTCCCATCATATCTCCCTTTAAGCATTCTTTATAGTTCAGAGTGGGGCATGTGAAGTGAACTGGTTCAATTAGATATACTAGAAAATCGTTTAGAAAGTTGGAGCAGAGGATTACCTTCTTCCATTTTAATGATTTGGGTATGGATATGAAGCCTAAAACTGCTACAGCTCTTTTTGCTACCATGAGGTAAGTTAATCTGAGGATTAAGCAAATACATATGAAGGAGGAGAATAGTAAGAAAATATCTAAGGAAACTGAAAAACTGGTTGAAACACTGATGATGTCTTAACCTCTGAATCAAATAGCATTGAAGTTTTACCTAATATTCCTTTCAGTTATATGAGCTAGAAAATACTCCTTGTTGAAAATGTGGCACATATACACCGTGGAATACTATGCAGTCATAAAAAGCGATGAGTTCGTGTCCTTTGTAGGGACATGGATGAATCTGGAAACAATCATTCTCAGCAAACTGACACAATAACAGAAAATCAAACACCACACGTTCTCACTGATAGGCAGGTGTTGAACGATGAGAACACATGGACACAGGGAGCGGAGCATCACACACTAGGGTCTGTTGGAGGGGACTAGCGGAGGGACGTCAGGGGGTAGGGAGTTGGGGAGGGATAACATGGGAAGAAATGCCAGATATAGGTGACAGGGATGGAGGCAGCAAACCACATTGCCGTGTATGTACCTATGCAACAATCCTGCATGTTCTGCACATCTACTCCAGAACCTAAAGTGCAATAAAATATTTAACAAAAAATACTGTAAAATAAAAGAAAGAAAATAATCCTTGTTAAGAGAAATTAACTGGTGAAAGTATCTAATAGTTTCAACTAATTAAAACAACAGTTTTTAGGAAGGACTCATCCTAAGTAGTGAGAGAAAAACATTGTATTAAATAATAAGTTTTGTCATTAAATTTGTCTAGCATATATCTGTTGTTTTCCCCTGATATTTTACATAATGTAAATTGTTTTGTATGACCTAATTATTGTACATTAATAATTTAAAAAGTAGAACAAAAGTGCTAATGGATTTACAGCCATAAGACAAAACAGCAGTAATACTGAATTAAACTCATTTTTAAGAAAACCCTGGCTTATAAGATAAATATGAATATGCAAACCTTGATAATTTACATCTGGAGTGTTTTATTGCTGGTAACATTGTTATGTTTAAATTAATTTAGCAAGTTGTGCTTCTTTCTTTTTGTATGAGTAGGCACCAACTCTCTCCTTGCGCTAAAACAGTTATTAGGGGGGATTTACAAATATTCCAGGAAAGAGAGAGAATAACATAGTTAGACAAAGAGTAGTAGATTTTCTGAGCCTGTTTGGCAAGAGGTAGATAAGAATTAGGTAAACATAGTAACGCGGGGTTCGTGAGTGATACATGGAAACAGAATTTACAGGGCTGTGATCAGGAAAAGGGAAAAAAGAGTCAGCATATCTTGTGCCCTAACTCAGTATGGGAGAAGAAAATAATAAGGAAAATATACACTGGAATTTAGAAGGAAAATAAACCTTCATTTTGTAGCCTCTATGCTTTAGCACTGAGCAACCAGAGAACTTTTTAGATTACCAAGTGTAAGCTTTGACCTCAATATGTACGGTTAGTTTTTAATATCTTTGGTTCCACTTTTGCTAACTCTTTAAGCCAGCTGTGAGACACACTGGTTTTCCTCTCTTTGTGGCGTGCAGCCTGGTTTCCTTTCTCTGGTTCTCTCACTCTTTGGCATAAAAGGAGAAGCAGTGAGAGGACAAGTCTGCCAGAGTAGGAGGCAAGGAACCAAGCTGGATGCCTGCAAGACTGCAGACAAGTTCCTCGAGCTGCAGGATGAAGAATTTGAGCCTGCTCCATCTCCCTTATTATTTGAAAAAACAAAATGGCATTTGCTACTGTCAATATTATCAAAAATTAGGAATCTACAGGCTGGCAGCAAAGTAGATAGAAGAGTATGTCTGAATACATCAGTATCTGTATTTTTTCAAAATACATTTTAATTAGGTACCTTGGACCTGCAGGCATACAGCACTGCTATTTCATCTACATTGTATCATATCCTCACAAATTATTCTGTTGATCAAATGAAGTCAACAAGAGGACAATAGTTAAGGATCACAGAAACCAAAAAGCCAGTGAGGAAATGTCTGTGAGGCCCTTCACAGGCAGTTTCTGGTAATGAGAGGCTACTAGATTCTTGGGCTGTGAAGAAAAGATAGCAGAGTGTAAAACAGACTCAGAAAAATTCAGAAGATTGTATTTCAAGTCTGGCTTCTCTTTGCTATTCACTAGCTGTATCACCTTGGGTAGGTCAGGCGCTGCATTTCAGATATTATCTTTACCTGTAAAATGGAGATGATGATAAAACCTTTGCCTGCCTTCCATATGGTTTGTTGTGAGATGCAAATAAACACATGAGAAACTACTATATAAGTTAGAATGTGCTGTCTGCTAAGTGCTATGACTCTCTAGACATAAGTGTGTATTTCTAGCTGCCACGAATGTTTATGAAATCCATAGATTATTTTAATAAGACTTAGCATACGCAATCATTTCTACCTGTTCACCCATTTAATTAAGTAACATAAGTTAAGTTCTACTTGCAAACTCAATATGAGTTTTACCTTTGTCTTTTTTTCCTGGTGTTGCTGAGACTTTTATAGATTTGCTAATTAGCTGAGAAATGGTAGGAGACAAGGGTGAGAATAGGAAAAACTGAAAAGTTAGGAAGTTAATGGATAGGCCCTAACACAATAATTAGCCCCTAAAAAAAAAACAGAAGTATTGCTAGAAATTTATAAGACTGTCATCAATACACTCATTCATGTCTTGATACCTTTTAATCATAATGCAGAAGTATGAAGAACACATATCATAATTATGATTTTTATGTTTTCTTCCAATTAGTAGATTTCTTATGAAGTGGGGCAATGTGTGATTTAAAAATAATGGTGTTTTTAGGGCCTTTTAATTGTTATGTTTCCAGAAAAATGGAATTGTTATTGTGCTAAGAATGTTACTGTGCTAACACAATGAGTTATTGTACTGATACTATCCTGATTCCCCACTTGCATTTATTGCTAAGGAAAGTAAGTTCAGAGTGGCTGTGTCTTGTCACAGCCTCTAAGTTTGGCACTATCAAATACTGTAATTGACTCACCCAGGCAAAGAAAAAAATAATTCTCAGAAAAACATTTACTTTGTAGGTCAAAATTTTCCTTCAGATCACTCAATGTGGGAAACAGATGCCACAGACCCCTGGTCTGATTGCCTTTGGAAATATACCAAAAACACCCAAAGTCAAGACAACCCTGCTTTCTAAGGTACAACAAAAAGACATAGCATAGACAATCCTATAAAGAAGAGAATTATAAACAATGGCATTATATAAATCTGAATAAAATAAGGGATTGAAGAACCAAAAAACATGAAGTTTTCTTCCAAGCTCCTGTGGTCTGAAAAAATACATACTTCTAAGAAAATGTGTTTGTGTGTTGGATGGGTGTTTGTGTTTGTGTTCACAAGCCTGAAATTCAACAAATGTGGGAAAGCAATAGTTATAGGCCATAAGAAAAAAATAGATAATTTTTATTAAAAAGTGATGCTGGAAATAGATTTAATTGATTAGATTTGAAATACATTTTGTGGATGAGTATGACCTCTGGTGTTAATCTAGGGAAATTCTCTCACTTATATGCCTTAATGGAACAAAAGAAGCAAATTTAATTTTCTGAAAGCTTATCACTGGAAATCATAGGCCTTGATTTGTGTCTTTTTTTCTCCAACCTTTCTTCATTTCCTTCCTCTTTCCTTCTCTCTGAACTCACAAGTATAAATAAATACAATGTGCAAAGCGCTATCCAAGTGGAAGAATATTGCCTTTGTTGCGTCATTTAACTTTACATGTTACATGTATCACTATAATTCTGTACAGGGAAAAAAAAAAGAAAAAAGTTATACACATTTAAAATGTCTACATATAAGTAAAATTTGTTGACTTTATTAAAAAAAGAATGATGAAAATAACTTTAATGTACCTGTTATAATCTAATAGTGTAAATTGTGTTAAACCAATGTAGTTATGAAGATTCAGACTAAAAATGAAACACAAAATTATCTTGTGTTTTCTCATCATCATGCTAATAGAGATTTATCACACTCTCAATATACAGACATTTATTAGCAAGATGGCCTTTTGAGTATGTGTAATCAGTTGATTTCTTAACAGAAAGGTGATGATTGATTTGCTCTCTGTCCAATCACACTGAGTTTTACATTATTAAATTATTTTATGAGCTTTTTCAAAATAGTGGCTAGCTGGAAGTAGCATTAGTCTGAGTTTTGGTGTTCTCACAGTCCCTCATGTTGTGGATCAAATTTCCATTTTCTTCTGAATTTTATGCATTCTATCCTCCTATGTACCCCTTTGGAGAGAAGTGATAACTCCATGCAGCATTACAATAAATCTCAGCAGGCACTTTTTATTTCTACATGATTAATGGCACTGCAACTAATCCCATATTACAGCATAGACATATACATGGCAAAGGATACACTTTTGCCTAGTTTGTTTTTGGAGCCTCTATTGAAGCCCTGAATTTGTTATTTGACAAAGTCAGTCTGACACAAGGGATGCAGCCATTATTTTTCTTTTGACAGCTCAGTAACTGTAGAACCTTATATCTAATTTAATGCTGGCAACAACTATTGTGGTATTTCAGGGGTGAAGGCTATGTAATCTTTTATCTAAATTTGTGACTGGCTAATAAAAATATTTATTTACCATAATTTTCCTTTGAAGTATAGACTTGTAAGGACGAATCAAACATTTTCACTCAGTCGCTACCTACAGCAACTGGAAGGCTGTATAATTTGTTGCAAAGGGTACTAATACATGTTTGATGGATTTTGTGCAGGAGTTGAATTTCTTTTTCGGACAAGAAGGTTAATAACTTTTCATAAGGAAGCTTTCATTTTAATTCATTTCAAATTACTTCTTAGGATTGTTTTTAATAGTCATGCTCTCCACACAATTCATGCAGTATGTACTCAGCTGCCCCAAGACTCAATTAGCTTCGTGATTCTAAACAAGTTTTATTTAATTACCATTTTGAAAATACAAAACAAAAACCATAATAGATTATAAAAACAAAATGCTGTCTCTGAATGTTTGCCACTAAATTATATTCTTGACCAAGACCATTGCGAAATTCAAGTCTGGACTGTATTCATTATCTCAAGTCCAGGGCGATGGGATAAAGCAGCTCTGCGCCCCCCACCCCATTTTTTCTGCTGAATGTTTATTTGCACGTAGAAAAAATTAAAATTGTCTAACATGTGTCCAAAGAATATCCTAAAATGAATTATTCACTCTGTGACATTGAAAGCACACACACGCACGCACATCTTACAAGCAGATACCAGGGAAGCAACTTTAGGGCAGCTGCCGAGTAGAATATCAAGAAATTGGATCCAGCTGAGAATTCCAATTACCTAATGACCTAATGAGGGTGATCCGCTTTCACTCGAATTTCTAGGTCTAATTCGTTATAATAGTCTCTGTCATTAAAATCAGGTTTTAAAATAATTAAAAATGGAAACAAATATTCAGCAGGTCATTTCTTTCACCTTTAGGGGGAGACGGGAATTTGAATTCACAAAGAAATGCAAATGTAGAGACTTAAGATGGAGCAAAAACAAAGAACCTTCCAAAGGATAACCTAGCGCATTGTCTTGGTACATCTCTTAGAATAACACAGCACGGGGAATTTGGGAGACATCAAATGCAATTCTTGTTAGTTTATTAGAGAATAAATAAATAAATGATACTGAACTCCAACATAACGCCAGCACTGTCCATGGGCAGCGATTATTGAGCCCAAGCTATCATTCTTAATAATTTCCCTGCCAGCCCGCGCCAGGCCCCTCTCCCACCCGTTGCTGCAGTTAGGGCTTGGCAAAGATGCTCGATATTTGCGCATTTGTGACGGGTCTTGGCTTTCTGTGTTGCAGGTGAGGAGGAAGAGGAGCAGAAGAGGAGCCGGAGGCCGGCGTTGGCTAAGCACCCCCTACACCTTTGAGCGAACCACCTGCCTCTCCACCTCCAGGGAAGCCCTCGGACCTCCGGATTCGGGCTGCCGGAAGGCCTGAGCGCCTAGAGCCCAGGACCCGGCGGCCGGGGGCGCTAGCCCCTCATGTTCCGGAGAAGGCGCAAATGTGAGCGGGCGGTAGCGGGGAAAGCCCTCCGCCCCCGCCAGGGGGACCCGGGAAGCCCGCGCCGGCTCCGCGGGCGGACTGCGGGGATCCCCTCCTCCGGCCCCGCCCCCACCCTCCCCCGGCCCGGGTGCCGAGGCTGTTAACCCTACCCGCGCCGCAGCGCACTTGGGCAAGAGCGCGGCGCACCCGATCCAGACTCCAGAGCCGGGCGCGGGGCAAGATCCGGGCGCTGGATCGGCTATGATCCCGCAGCGGCCAAGGCAGGGCTCAGGCCCGGGCATTCTAGCCACACGTTCCTGCACTGGCGTAGCCAGTCGCCAAACTTTTTCTCCCCAAAGCCAGTGCCCCCGCAGTTACTTGGCGGGCTGCCGGCAGCCCACTCTCGGCGGGACGATCTGGGAGAAGCGGGCGTGGGGCGAGGGGGCTGCTGTCTTGCAGCCCTGCGAGGCGTGCAGGCGAAGTGGTCCGCGTTCCGCACGGTCCCTGCGCCTGCCCCTTGGCCGGGGTGGCCCGACGTGCTGCAGTGGCTGGCGCAGGTGATCCGGGCAGCGCGTCCAGCACGAGTCAGGGGGGCAGCGGCACGGGAGGGAGGGCGCCTTTCTCTTTTCTCCTCCCCGTGCAGCCCAGCTGCACTGCCTGGGGGCTCTCCGTCTCCAGCAGGGCTGAGGGGCGCACGCAATCAGCAGGTGGAATCCCTGCCCTGGAGCGCCCTGGCTCTGGACTGCGCCCCCCAGGGTTTCTGTCCTACAGACTCCCTTCCCCATCTTTCTGTGCCACACACGCTTCCCTAAGCCGCGCGCGCCGCAAACTCAGTCTCGGTCCCCGCAGGTGATGTCATGCCCATTGTTTTGGTGCGCCCAACCAATCGGACTCGCCGCCTGGATTCTACCGGAGCCGGCATGGGCCCTTCCTCGCACCAGCAGCAGGAGTCCCCGCTCCCGACCATAACGCATTGCGCAGGGTGCACCACTGCTTGGTCTCCCTGCAGCTTTAACAGCCCTGACATGGAAACCCCATTGCAGTTCCAGCGCGGCTTCTTCCCAGAGCAGCCGCCGCCGCCGCCGCGCTCTTCACACCTGCATTGCCAGCAGCAGCAACAGAGCCAGGACAAGCCGTGCCCGCCCTTCGCGCCCCTCCCGCACCCTCACCACCACCCGCACCTCGCGCACCAGCAGCCGGCCAGCGGCGGCAGCAGCCCATGCCTCCGGTGCAACAGCTGCGCCTCCTCCGGTGCCCCGGCGGCGGGGGCGGGGGATAACCTGTCCCTGCTGCTCCGCACCTCCTCGCCCGGCGGCGCCTTCCGGACCCGCACCTCCTCGCCGCTGTCGGGCTCGTCGTGCTGCTGCTGCTGCTGCTCGTCGCGCCGGGGCAGCCAGCTCAATGTGAGCGAGCTGACGCCGTCCAGC
This sequence comes from Cacajao melanocephalus, assembly GCA_963573385.1. Lineage (NCBI taxonomy): Eukaryota > Metazoa > Chordata > Mammalia > Primates > Pitheciidae > Cacajao > Cacajao melanocephalus. Next base: position 24,268 of record CAUYLG010009710.1, read on the forward strand.
CATGCCAGTGCGCTCCGGCAGCAGTACGCGCAACAGCCCGCGTCCACCTCCCAGTACCACCAGTGCCACAGCCTGCAGCCCGCTGCCAGCCCTACGGGCAGCCTCGGCAGCCTGGGCTCCGGGCCCCCGCTCTCTCACCACCACCACCACCCGCACCCGGCGCACCCGGCGCACCACCAGCCCCAGGCGCGCCGCGAGAGCAACCCCTTCACCGAAATAGCCATGAGCAGCTGCAGGTACAACGGGGGCGTCATGCGGCCGCTCAGCAACTTGAGCGCGTCCCGCCGGAACCTGCACGAGATGGACTCAGAGGCGCAGCCCCTGCAGCCCCCCGCGTCCGTCGGAGGAGGTGGCGGCGCGTCCTCCCCGTCTGCAGCCGCTGCAGCCGCCGCCGCTTCGTCTTCAGCCCCCGAGATCGTGGTGTCGAAGCCCGAGCACAACAACTCCAACAACCTGGCGCTCTATGGAACCGGCGGCGGAGGCAGCACTGGAGGAGGCGGCGGCGGTGGCGGGAGCGGGCACGGCAGCAGCAGTGGCACCAAGTCCAGCAAAAAGAAAAACCAGAACATCGGCTACAAGCTGGGCCACCGGCGCGCCCTGTTCGAAAAGCGCAAGCGGCTCAGCGACTACGCGCTCATCTTCGGCATGTTCGGCATTGTGGTCATGGTCATCGAGACCGAGCTGTCATGGGGTGCTTACGACAAGGTACGGGCTTGAACCCCTGCCTACGCTACCAGAGTCGGACACTGGGTAGTTGGGATGGGCACTGGCAGGGACCCTTTGCCTGCGGGGTCCCCAGTCTCCCCGGGACGATCAAGGGAGCCCGCCAGGACAGCGGGCGCGTCTAGGACGCGCATCCCTAGTCTGCTAAACAACTCGGAGATGAACCCTTTCCGCGTGTAGCCAAAGTTCTCGAGGCAGTAAGAGTGCCCAGCGCGTTCGGGCACCTTAAGTAAGTGGTTCTGGGAGTCGATGGGGAAACCATCTATATTCCTCCCTTGGTGAATTGTGTTTAGGAGGCTCCTTTCAACCTTCTCTCTTGAACTCAGGTGTAACTTCCTCTCTGGTTTTGCTAGCTTGGAGCAGCGGCGCTTCGGTCCGCTGTGGCGTGGACCCGGCAGCCCAACCACGCATCTTCCCAGTCTTTCCAAGTCTGCTCTCCTCTCTTTTGGTTTTGAGGCCGAGTGATCTGACGGATCACAGAGCCAAGACGGGTGCACCCCTCTCCCCGCATCTCCCTCCTGTGAGTTCAGGTCCACCTGTGGGGGGCTGACTGACCCTGGGGGCTTGGAAGGCGGGTAAAAGTGCTTCTTTCTTAAAAGTGCTTCTGTCTGACTGTTGCAGGCGTCGCTGTATTCCTTAGCTCTGAAATGCCTTATCAGTCTCTCCACGATCATCCTGCTCGGTCTGATCATCGTGTACCACGCCAGGGAAATACAGGTAACTTAAGTCCTGCTGTTTATGAATGACCCAAAGCCCTACAGTCAGCTTAGAGAAACGCAAGTCAGCAGAGGCTTTTTCCAAGCCGTCATGTCCTTGCTTGAGGTTACAGAAGACACATGCTGTATTATTATGTTAGCACCTGATCTGTTCTTTCAGGAAGTAGAAAACAACGCAAGGCAAAGTAGCATATAAACATGCAGCATTTTCTGAGATGTATTTGTTGGACTTTTAAGATTTTTACCTCTCTTCAATAGGTAGATCCTCTTCTCTAGTCAGTCACATTTTGTTTTCCTTAAAGCTAGTTATGCTCTAGTTTTAATCTAGAATGAACTTGTGTTCTTGTTTGAGACACCTTAGTGGGTGCGTCATTAGATGATTGTGTCTGTATCATCTTCTATAATTTAGCATAGAGAAGAAAATAGGGTGATGAGTTGCTGGCTACTTTTTGTAAATGAGATTTGAGAAAAGATCTAACCCTTTCCTAAATCCCCCACCATTAACAAAATCTGTGTGAGTTTAGAATGCAAATTCTGTATATCCAATCATTAAGTATTTTTTTAATGTAATTTAAGAGTTAAGGCCACTGTCCTTGTGAGCTGGCTTTTGTTTTTAGGAAAATATTTATTTTGTTTAAATGCAGCCAGGAGCTCTATATTTGGCTGTTAGTAACGATATCAGAATAATCTACAAAATTTATGTGTCATCTATCAGTTGTTAGCCTACAGTCAAAGGAGTATTAAGGCTTTTAAATTAAAATAAGTATAGAGTTTTCAAAAATTAGATTGGATTTTTTTTTAGCTTAGAATTTCACTATTTGGGAGGTGCAGTGGCTCAGGTTTGTAGTCCTGGCGCACAAGAATTTGCATTATGTATTTTCTGATTTTTTTTTTTCTTTTTTGAGCAGTTCTTAGACATTTTGTTGTACTATGAGACCCTTAATTCGGGTCATCTTCCTTTAGACTACCTCAGATTTAAGCAGCCTTTCAATTTAAAACATTATATAGGATTTGCCGTTGAAGTAAGTTAGTATTAATTTAAATTGAATCAATTTTAAATTAGAATTAGCAAACAAGAACTAAATATGGAAGAAATCATTTTAATGATTGCCCAAACAACATAGTGACGAGCATTACTCCAAGTGAGGAGGGAGAAATTACTTCACCTTGCCCTTATATTTGTAAAACTTTGAAAAATGTGTTTTTAAAGGGATGAGGTTGAAGAATGATAATTACAAAGAATGAGACTATTCAGAAAGAAATAGTAAAACTGCACTGACAAAATGAGATGAACATATATTTGAATTTTTTAAAGTTTTAACAGTTTACATTGATCTTTAATTCAGTGCTAGTGATGGTGGGCTTTTGAGATTCTTTCAAACATTTTAAAGAGATAGTAAGATATAACTTAAACATTAGAAATTTGTCTTTTTATTTTGACTTGAAGAGTAGACAGTTAGAGCTACTATATAGTTCTAATGGTCCCTTGACTCAGTTTACAGATAAGGAATCTGAAATCAGCAGAAGTAGCTTGCCAGGCCACACAACTAGACAGTGCCCAGTGAGAACCAGCCTTGTCCTAGCTTCCAGGCCATAATGCTTCCCTCTGCGATGTGCTGCTACATGCCAAAAGCCCGAAAACATGGGTATTTCTTTTTCTGCAGTTTCCCTCTAAATCCAAAAGTTTGGTGTATAAATTTAGTTAAAAGATTATTCCAAAATGCTCTTACGTATTTTTAAAAATCAAGTTACCTTGCAAAAATGTTTTGCTTGGAGGCCAGAGTCATTTTGCTTAATGATTCTGTGATTCTGAAATGAGAGACCTTGCTGGGTTTTATTAAATATAAGCTTTGTGTTACTGCCTGTTCCTTGTGAAAATCACACAGCTAAACAAGCATTCATGGGGGAGGACGTTTGCTGGTATTAACATCAAGAACAAAGTGTCTTGAAAACACTGACTTTTTAAGAATAATTGGGAGATTTTTTGAAGTAATTCATAGGAGTCTAGGAAGAGCTGCTAAATGTTAGCTATCTTAAAAATTGATATCATATTAGAACTCTTAAAATTTATAGAAGTTAATAAAAAACAGGAAATCATATTTTTATAGATTAATGCATTTAAGCATTCCACTCATTGGCCAATTTGGAGGACCATTTCTCTTATGCATATGCACACATATGTTGATTAGGGTATGTATCGCATGAGTGAGAAAAATGACATGGAATGACCTTCCATGGCAAATATGCACAGTGACCTTCCTTACTGTTGGGCTACACAAACATTATAGAATATTATGTAAAATTGGGTTTATTTTATATGATATGTGGTTTCTGTTAAACTAGACCGAAGATAGCTTCAAAATAGATGCTTGGGTCATGTCATTTAATTATTTTGGATGTAGCTTTTTTTACTTGATGTATTATACAGAGGCATTTCTCCTTTAAACTGAAGCTCCAAATTATTATGTGAGATGCCTTTATTTAAAAAATAAAATAAAATGGAGAAAGGCCAAATAAATGTGAAGACCCTGAACTAGAAGTCAAGAACCAGAAAAAAGTAGAGATATTATAATTTTTCTAGAGAAGAGCATCAACAGGGCTGAAACTCAATGAAACTAACTGTTCAAGCTTGTGTTTATGCATGGAAAATGATGAATTGCCCCCCCCCCACCGTTTTTTACTTATTGATGTAACACTGTAGGTGTATTTTTTTTTCCATAAAAAGTTTTAAGCTAATGAGCACTTCTCAGCTCACTCTAAAGAATTCCAAATGTATCAATTAGCTTCGAATTAATAGACTAAATGCAAAGTTATGCTGTCATTCATACCATGTCATTGGATGTAGTGTACGACAGTTTTACTTTTTCTTTTTACCATATCAGTATGATAATCAGATAGTAAAAGGTAGCTAGTGTGGACTTCTGGTACATGATATGATTTCTCACTGCGTTCAGGAAAAGTAAGTGTTACAGCTGACGTTCTAGCTCTGTGTCCTCTGGAATTGCTTAATGAAGCAAGAGGAGGCCCTGACATTTTCATGGAGAACCTTGGAAAGCAAATCCGTGTGACCTTTTATAAAATGTTTATACTCACATACTCTGGCAAAATAAGATGGTTCAGGTGAGTCATGGACGGAAGTACTTGAATTAAAACAGTGTGATGGGGAGGCCTTGTAAGACACCAACTCAGTAAATTTCAGCTTTGGTGTCATTTTTCAGTACCACAGACAGCTCAGTGCACCAGGCAACATTTTGTTCACTTTACTAATTACTTTTACACCTCACTACCAAAAATGAAATCACATTTTTGATCATAATACTTATATAACATTAGATTTAATATGAGTAATTTTTAGCTAGGGTGATATTAGACTTTTTCAGGTGATGTTGAACTCGTTTTCTGCATATATCAGTACAGCTAAAAAATGAATGAATGAACACCTAAGTAAACTTTAATCCTGTATCATGACCTTCTGACAAAGGAAAACATGGTAGGGATTATTTTTATACAATTTAGAAAGGTCTCTTGATACTATGTAAGTAGCCTCCCTAACTCAAATCTGAAGGTCAAATTATAAGAAAAACAGAAGCAGGCTTTTTGGCGACTTTTTTTAAACTCCGCTCTGCAGTGGGATTGGAGATACATCTCTGATGGAATTAGTACAAAACGAAGTTCAACTATTCTTTAAGCTCTTCAACATCAGAAATTTTCAGTGTAGCTTCCACTTCATCATTTCAGCTTCAGTGTGCTATTACATTTCTTATAGAGGTAATTTTAGATGAAAGAGATATTTAGTATTTTGAGGTAGGCAAATGTAAGATTCTAAGCTGAGACAGAAAACCCCTTGGAATAGTGCCTGATCTTTCTGGTTCTCATGGGACTTGGAAGAATGGCAGATGATATACTTTGAATTGGAAAACATTTTCATTTGTTTGTTTTTGTAATATATAGCTGACTTTTGAAAAACATGGGTGAACTGTGTGGATCCACTTATATGCAGATTTTTTTTTCAGTAGATGTAGTGGGCCCTCCATATCCATGGGTTCTGCATCAGCAAAAATACAGTATTCACTGGCTGTGAAACCCTCATACAGAGGGTAGACTTTTCGTTTATGTGGGTTGCAAACTACTGAAAGTATACATGGATTTTGGTGTCTGTGGGGTTCCTGGAACCAAGTGATTACCAAGGCACAAGTGTAATTATATAATAAATAGCATTAGGGAAAGCACTGACTTTTCTTTGTTACCTTTTGTGATGGAATAACTCTTCATCATCTCTCAAGTTAGCTTTTCAGAGATGGACTCTATAGCTCTATAATTGGAAGAACAAAAATGAAAATTTCTCTTCATTTCTACACCAACGCCACAGAAAAGAGGAGAGAGTGAGTGAGGGTGGGGGCCTCACCTGGACTGGTTGGGGAGGGGTGGTCCCTGTCCGCTAGTAGGCTCTGTGGTTTGCTATGTGAAGGCTCAAGTCTGAAGAAGGAAAGAATGCTCCCCTTTCTACTTCTACAGAGAACAAACAGATGTCTGTAGACCATGCAGCTAGTACTGCATATAGTTACTATTTTTATTAATAAAATAACCTATACACATAATAAAAATAATTCAAACAGTACAGCAGAGTTTAGAATAAAAAGTGAAAGTCATATTCTCTCAATCATGTTTCTAAGAGGTAACCACTTGTAAGTTTTATATATATAAATATATACCTTCAGGATTTCAGTAAGGAATATTTAGGTATACACCCATACCTTTCTTATATTCTGTAATATATCTTGGATGTTTATCCTCAGCAGTAGTAAGGACCTAGTTCATTTTTTTTTAGCAGGTACATATGATCCTGTTCTATGGATGTACTATGGCTTACCTCACCAGGCCTGATCTGAGAGCTGACAGGCAATTTGGAGTTTTCTAAGTTTTTGCTATTACAAGTAATATTAAAATGAACATCCTTTTATATTTATTTTAATTATTTGGAGTATTTACATACAGTAAATTTTCAGCAGTAAGACTGCTGAATCAAAGGGAGTTTGCATTTTAATGGAAGGGTATTTCCCACTAGCCCTCTAGAAAGGCCGTCAGAGTTTATATCTCTGCTTACCACACGTTATTCCTCTACAGCATTGTCAACACTGGATTCTATAGAAAGATTTTTTTTAAGGAAATCTAAAAAGTTTGCTATCTTCTTGCAAAAAATTTTTTTCATGACAAATTGTTTAAGAACAAAGCTCCAGGCCTCAGGCTTCTTTGCATCTATTTTCCAATATTTGGCAGTGCGTTATCTAATCTGCCAGCAAATGGAGTCATCAGAAGCAAATGTTTGCCGGAGTTTTGTTATTTCAGTTTAAAAAAAGTTGGAGGAGGTTGTTGAAGATGAAGGAAGCTAAAGAAGTAGAAGAAATGATCTTGGATTGGTCTTAAGGTTTCTGCTATGGTAGCTTCATGCACCTATGAGGTAGATAAAAATTGTAACAACAGGTTGAAGGTAAGACTCTAAAAGATAGTGAGGTAGAAAAGTTGCCTGAATTTCTTTGTTGAGTGGTGTTCAGCTCAGTGACTGATGTCCATATTGCCAGCAACCTTTACCTCAGAAGTAATGAGATGCTTAGTCCCTTTGACTTTGTGTATACACGGTAGTAACGAAATCACTCAGGACTAATTTTCTCCGCCTGCCTGTGTAAAGATCTCTGCATTATTAATGGGTGTAACGCTAAATAAAGCGATCCTGGTGTGTTTACAGAGCAGCATCACAAATGAATGAAGAGTGGAACTTTAGGTTTACCACAAATGCGTTTTCTAGAGCTTCCAACCTGTTTCTGGGCCATGTCGTGTACAGCTCGGAGATAAGGGCACTGTGGGTTGTTATCATCCCAAACCACTTTTGGCAGGGAGCACCAAGGCAGCCTGCACTGATTGAACTTCAAAGAAGTTACATTCGGTCAGGATAGAAAGTGGTTTTGTGGGGTTGTTTTAGAGAGAATTTCTACTCATTAAGAAATAATATAGTATTTGCTACTTTGGGAGTACATTTTCGACCTGAAACTCCTCCTTACGATTTCTGTTTATAAAACTAGAAAACACATGGAGGAATCTTACTTATTATTAGGCCTAGTGTCCCACCCAGCACAGGAATGTCCTCTGTGTCATCTTCAGTAAAAGTGAGTCTCCTAGTTCCTGTTTGAACTCTTTTCCCAAGATTGTCACTTCATACATGTACAAGCCTGTTTCATTCTTAGACAGCTCTTATTTTTAGTGAGATTTTTATGTTGAGGAGAAGTCTCATTTATTCCATATTCAACATTTAGAAAGTTTTTGAGGTCTGCAAATGCAATGAGGAATAAGACAGGAGAGGCACTTTCCTCTTGGAGCTGATATTCCAAGGAGGAGGGGTTAAGGAGAGACAAAAAAAAATTAATAATAAACAAAGTTTTTCGAAGTCATGATAAATTCCCTAGGGGAGAGACAAAGGGCTGAGATAGAAAGTTGGAAGGCAAGGGTCGCATACATCAGACAGGACCATCAAGGGAGAACTTTCTGAGGAAGTGCCATTTAAACTGAAATGTAAAGGGAAAAACCATTATTGCCAGAGTCTGGAAACTACCTGTGTCAGGGCCTCATGACCAGCAATTTACTGTGCTGAAGCAAAGGAGCGCAAACCAGCAGAGCCCAAGAAGGAGCAGAATGGTACCAAATAGAGTGGGAGGGGATGAAGGGGCCTGGTTTTTTAGGGTCTTGAGGCCATGGTAAGGATTTGTGGATTTTTTTTTTTTTCTGTTGTGCAGTAGGGAAGTCAGTTAAGAGTTTAAAGTAGTCAAGGCTCATGATCCTACTTAATATTTAAGCAGGCTTTGTTTTGATGCTGTGAGAATTGGTCTGGAGAGTATTAGGAGGTTGTCGACAAGCTGTTTCATAGAGAGAGATGATGCTCACCTGGCTTCAAAGTACCATTCTGCTCCTGCTTGGGCTCTGCTGGTTTGCTCTCCTTTGTTTCAGCACAGTAAATTCCTGGTCATGCGGCCTTGACACAGGTAGTTCCCAGACTGTGGCAATACTGACTTCATCCCCTTTACGTCTCAGTTTAAATGTCACTTGTAGCAGCCACAGAGATGAGCAGAAGTCGGCTGATGCTTCTGTTGGAGGTAGAATGGACTTACCAGTGGATGGAATGTGGCAGTTAAGGGCAAGGGCCAATGCAAAGATGATTGATGGGGTTCTGGTTGAAGCAACTGAGGGTTGTGCTGAGAAGGAAAGACTCAAATGGAGAAGCAGGGTGTAGAATCAGGGAGTTCTTTTGGCATAATATATTTGAAATTCTGCTGATTGTATATGAGAGTCTGGAGTGCAGAGGAAGTCTGTACCGGATATTTAAATTTGGGAGTTATCAGCACAGAGACTATTTAAACCCACAGGAATTGATGAAATCACAGGGAGAGAATAGAAAAATGAGAAGGTTGAGAGTTGATCATTCTCTGACATCTAGAGATTGATTAAAGGAAAAACTAGAAAGAGGAGACAAGAATGAATTGTCCCTGAGGTGAAGGAGACTAGGTTTTAAGGAGGGCACTGCACTCTATATTGAATGCTACCAAGGTCTGTTAATATGGAGTAGAGAAGTGCTTTTTGGATTTGGCAAATTGAAGGTCATTGCTGACCTTGATAAGCAGTTTCAGTGGAATAGTAGAGACAGAAACAGACTGTAACTTCTAGCATAAAAGAATAAGTTGATTTCCCTTTTCATGGGATCACAGAGCAAATGTTTTAACATTAGATCCATTTAAATACTCTCCTAGTTAAATAGTCCCAGTTTCTTTGAATATTCCTTCTCAGACATTGAATGTCCCTATCACATCGTTCTGGACTTACTCAGTTACGTTGAACTTCCTCCTCAAATGAGGTCAGAAACATACCCAGCACTTTCAGATAGGATCTTCCAGTGGGGTTTTTACCTCTGTTCATCAAAAATGCTGTATTATATTGACTCTTATTAGTCTAAAATGGTCACTGCTTCACAGAAACTTGCCCAGTGACACTTGTAAAATTGTTACTGAGCTAAATGCTCAGCTTTACATTTAATAACCTTTTAAAATAGCATCCTGGTTTCAGACAAGTATATCAGCCTGTCAGAATTGTTTGAATCGTGCTAATGTTTATTTGACAAACATTTGTTTGGGTTTGGAAAATCCTGTGTATGGATGATCTGTGGAATTGGCAAGACTCCAGCGTTTAAATTGGTGCTAGATTCTGTTCCAGAAAGGTGGTCGATATTGGTGGCTCTGACTTGGTTTGCATACCTGCCATTGACACATTTGACTCATCTTTCCTAGTTTTGTGCTAGCTGTGAGTTTGAAAAGCAAACCTTTGGACAAGCCAAGGTCAGAGTTTAGAAGTAGGACCTTTTTGTTGTTGTGAGCCATCTACTCATCCATGATGTTTGAACTCTGTGAACTCTATTAGCCAGCTCACATTTCTCTAGTTTGTGTACAAGACTTTGATGAGGACTGCCTGATCCCTTGTTAAAATCCACATTTTTTTGTGTAAACTGCAGTGTTAGGATCTTTCAGTCTATCAGTGATATCCAAGAAGGAAATAAGACTGATTTGCTTGTAATTTTGGTATATAATATAGGCTTCATGATCCAATCCTTTTTCTCTTAAAATTTTGTTTTCCCCTTCAGATTATAAAATTAATAACTATTCACTTTAGAAAATTTGTGAAACATAGGAAAACATGAAAAGTAGTATAAATTAGTCTAATCTTGCCACCCAGAGATGACTATTATTTATGTTACCATGTATTTATATAAAGTATATGGACATGCTATTTGATGTGTTGCTGTATAAGGAAATTTTATATTCTCTTCATATAACTTTTTATTGTGTTTCCTCATATTTAAACATTCTTAATACTGTAGATGCAAGTTTTTTTCCCATTACATAGATATAATCAGTTTAATTATTTTCCCTATTTTGGACACTTAAAAATTAGAAATAACATAATGTAAACATTTTTTTTAATAACAAATACCCTTGAAGATTAAAGTGATTTCCTAAGGATAAACTGCCAACAGAGAAATACTGAATTAAAGGGTATTATTTAAGACAACTGATAGCTTGTAAAAATATTCTCCCAAAAGTTTTTATCAGTCCTTTTATTTTTTAAGTGCTTTCAAACCACTTTATTAAATATGGTTCATTGAACTGATATGGTGATTTCTGGAGTATCTAGGCCCAGTATGCCAGATAGTATTGAGTACTGTGCTGTGTAAATCTGGGAATTTGCTTCTCTGGGTCTCCTATACATTTCCTAATTCTCCATGATCTTGATTTTGAAATATTGGCTAAAAAGGCTTCTAAAAGGATATCCCTTTTGAATAATTAAAAACAATTACATAGAAACAATGGGAAAGCAATATTGGAAGATAACTTTTTCTCCAGATATTCCCAATTGTTTTCATTGTGGGAAGCTTTAAAAGCCATGATTTCTAACAATTTTCTCTCTAAACTTTCTTGCTGAGTAGAGCAATAGGACTCTCCTTTGTGTTGACTGTTTTTACAACAAAGCTTTGTGGCTTTGTGTACTTGCTCTGGAGCAGTCTGCCTGGGCTCCTTCCCAGCTCTGCCACTAATCAGCTGTGTGACCTTGAGCAAATTACTTAATCTCTCTGAACTTCAATTTTCTTGTCTGTAAAATGGGGAATATAGAGTACCTTTCTCATGGGGTTGTGAAGATTGAGTATATATATATAACTTAGAACATTGCCTGGCATGCAGTAAGGGCTATTTACATGTCAGCTGCTGGTTGTTGTTCACTACTTTGGAGTTTGTTGAAGTGGAAGGGTAGGAAGTGGAAGTGGAAGGAGTCCAGCTTTTCTGGGCTTTAGAAAACAATGATTTTTCCCCCCTTTTCTTATGAAACTTACGAGAGAGAACAGGAAAAAAAAAAGTGGCCATTCAAGCAGTGTTTATTAGTTTAGTAACACTTAATCTAGGGTGTGTGTGTGCAAGCACATGCATATTTTTAAATGAAAGCTTTTGCTGTCTGTCAAGGACAGCCATTTGTTTTTTAAACAGATTTAGTTCTGAATCTTCCTGTGAGCAGGTTGACTATCTTAGGAGAGATGTAATAATTTTGTCTTTTAGGTTTCAGATCTGTGATGAGTGTTCAGGTACTATGATGTTAGGCTAACGGTTTTTACCAGTGTGGTCATTTTCTCCATAAATTTACCATGGGTGCAGCTTCATCCTGGAGTCAAGGCCCTTTCTATGCTACATTAACTCCTTCAGGCATCACAGCTGACTGCCTGTTTTCACCACTAATTAGGACCCTGGTGACTTAAAAGAGTTAAGTGAAGCACTCGGAAAAGTAAGCAAAGGGAGTAATTTGGATGATGGAAAATTCTAGTGTTAAACTCCTGCTGAAAGGATAAGAGGTAGTAAACAGCCCTAGGCATACATGTAAATGACTATAGTTGGTAGTATACTTGTCTGTATTCTTTGTAGGTTTACAGGATATTTCAGTAAAAAGTGCTTTTTCTCTTTTTCTGGACTGGGTTTATTTCTGGTGAGAGTTTTGTTTACTTTGCTACCGTCAACCACAGTGCTTGGAGTACAGTGGTCTGAAAGAACTGGGAAGAATTTCTGGTGTAAATATGACAAGTAACATCTTGAAACATTTTGGGTGTAGTTATTGTCTTGCTTTTTATCAGGAGCTTATAGCTTTTCTGTTTTGTTTCAAATAATCATTAATTGAATCTACGTTATTCCAGTCCTTTGCTTAGAACAATGTGTTACCGTTGAGTGAGTTTTGGACTTTGCTTTTCAAGTTTATGGGACACATTGGGATTTATACATTGTAAACTTGGACTGAATTATGTAGACCATTCTAACAACTGATATTCTACATCGATAATGTGTCATTTGCTTTCTTTAATATTCTGGACATTTTTGCCTAATTATATAACTATCTGTAGTGATTATCTAGTTTTAAGATGGGATTGTTTTCAGGTAGTTTGGCCACTGAGACTTTATTGTCTGGTTACTAAGTTAGTCATCTCCTGTCAGGAAGCTTTCGTGTTACAGGGGAAATTCTATGCAGTATTTGCATATTAGTTTTGACAAAGACATACTGATTTTCCGGAGAAAGTATGGAACAGTATAGTATGCTTATCATGCTTTTCACCTTGAATAATACTTTTCTCAGAATAGTATCTGCTGTCACAGGGTTAAAAACTGCATGGGTGCTAATTCATGAACTGTTTAATTTTTTACTGAGTAGCTAAGCTAAACTATGCCCTACCTTTGAATAGTAAAGTGTTTAAGAAATTTATAGTAGAGTAAGAAATTGTAAAGTAATGATGAGGCTGAGTATTGAAGTTATATGTATATAATGTAACATAAAAGTGATGGTTGTGGGATGTATGATAGTAATCTCGTGCTTTTTCGGAGATACATCTAATACTTTTAGATGTGTACCCAAGCAAAGGTATTGGCTGAAAACTTGGTTTTATTTATGTGGAATTAACTATGAAGTTTTAAGACTTAAAACTCTTAGCTTTTAGAAACATGCTGTAGGTCGATTTTCATATAGGTAAATCATCTCTTACTTGGAAAAAGCCATGTCACTTTGTCTCGTGAGGTGAGAATACCTGAATCTATATTTATTTAGTTATACATGTCATTGGTTTATAACCTTTAGCTTACTGCTTGAACCTCTTGGTAATGTTGCAAATTTTAATACTGTTGTTGAAAAATAATTTGAGTTAGAATTTTAATTCATCATTAGTATTTTAGTCAATTTACTCGTTCTTATTTATCAACAGCAAAGGGAATATTTAATAAAAATGCATTTGAGCAGACTTCTACAATTTAAGCAGAGGTGATACAAAGAGAAATCTCCAATATGCTTATTATTTTGCAAAAAGAAGGCAACAACAACATGGTTCAGGGATGAAAACTAATTTTTAAAACTATTTTTGATTTTGTATTCACTGGCTCTTGTGGAGTTTTATATCATTTAAAAAAAAAGACTTACCCTGCATATATATTTTTTTCCTTTAGTATATCTATTTCACGCAGTCTCTTTTATCTTTTTTGACAACTATACATATTTTTCAGTTGTTAAGTTCTGACCACGTTCTGCTTCACGTCTCCCAGTATGTCCTTCGGGTGTTTCTTACACTGGGGATGAAGATCCAGCCCACTCACTGTCCTATTCACTGTCTCAGACTGGTGCTGTGTATGCAGATTGCTTCAGCAGCTATTTAGAAATAATTTATCCATCAAATATGTCTTATACAAGTAGCCACAGAAGGAAAGGGGACTTGTGTTTAGGACTTTGTCCCTCAAACCCACGTCAGAACATTCTTCCTGCACGGAGACCACACAGAGCACTCAGTGGGCCAGCATCTGCTCTGCAGTATTTACCCAGCGGCAAGAGGTCTCCTCTGCACCACTGTGCAAGAACACAGGTGGCCTCAGCAAGGTTATCAGTGTGATAGAGGGTGAGCAGAAGTCTCATCTTTAAAACCCCAATTATGACATGCTGCCATATGGGAACACAATTCAGCAAATGAAAACCAATAGGATTGGGACGCTGATGGTAGGGAAACGATAGGCTCGGATGCCCTTGTGACATATGCTCTATCTGCATTTCCAGGCTGACTGCAAATTTTCATTAATTGCTCACATTTCCTCTCTCCTCTGTTGTGCAAATGATGACCTGTATACTCAGTGGGGTCCAAGCTGTTGATGATTTTTAATGTTTTTCTTAAACATAATGGGGGAAATTACAATGAAGTGTTACAAGTGTACTTTTCCTTACCGAGGAGATAAAGAGAACAGGTTTTAAAATCATCTCATTGGCCAGGCATGGTGACTCACACCTGTTATCTCAATGCTTTGGGAGGCTGAGGAGAGAGGATTGCTTGAAGGAAACCAGGAATTGGATACCAGCCTGGGGAACATAGTAAGACCCCGTCTGTGCAAAAATAAATAAAACACTTAGCTGGGTGTGATGGTGCATACCTGTAGTCCCAGCTACTCGGGAAGATTGCTTGAGCCCAGGAATTCAAGGCTGCGGTGAACTGTGATTGCACCGCCATCCTCTAGCCTGTGCAGCAGAGTGAGCCTGTCTCTTAAAAAACTTAAAAAAAAATATCTCATTGACTTTATTTCAAATTTGCCTAGTGGCTCCTTTTGAGGAACAGCTCTCCCTACCCCGTGGTCACAGAGACCCCCACTGTCTGTGTGTACATAACCTATCCCTTTTTCAGCCTCCCCAGCCTTGTTTGCATTTAGGAATATTCCCGGGAACATCCCTTGTGTTTTGAGAATACTAGCCATGTCAGGATTCCTACTCTGCCTCTGATCCTAAGGGGCATATTGAGGATCCCTGATCCTCTCTAATCCCCTTAGGTGCATCATTATGATTGGAGGGTGGAAAATAAGCATAAGCGTAACGTTTTCCAGTCCTGTTGGATGGTAGCTGTTGCTTGTATGCATGTTTATGTTGAGTGTTAAAAGTTTGTGAGAAGCAGAAGAGCTGCTACTTGAAGGTGATAGATGCCACCTGGCTGGGTCTGTCACTGTCCAGCAGGGTGTGGGTGGCAGCACAGAGTGTAGACCCCAAGAGGACAGTGTAAGAGGAGAAGCCCGAGGGACGCCTTCTATGTAGACAGACACTTGTGCCTCTGGAATTCCAGCAGCCCAGACGCCAGTAAGAACTTTGGCTCTGGATCCAGACAGATTTGAGTTAGAACTCAGTTTTTCTCTGTGTGACCATGAGAAGACAGTTTTACCCTTCCCAGACTCATTTTTTCATCTGTAAAAGGGAAATGATCATTGTACCTACGTCGTTAGATTGTTTACAGGATTCAGGGAGACAAGGTTTATGAAGAATCTAGCATGATACCTGGCACGTCATAAATGCTCAATAAGTGCTAACTTCTGTTCTTCTCTGTCATTATTGTTACTTCTCTTCTGTCATTATTATTATTAAGTAAATATTGTAGCCTTTGCAAGGAAGCAGAGCCTAGAGGCTAGGAGGATCTCAAGGTGGGAAGGGGGAAAGGCAATAATGCACCATATTTCAAGGTAACCTTGCTAAAAGTTTTGGTAAGAGGGACAATGGGAAGAGAAGGCAAATATTTGCTTAGTTAGAACATGGATTGGCAAACCACAGCCCATGGGCCAAATCCGCTCCCTGAACAAATCTGACCTACATGTTTGTATATAAAAAAAGTTTTGTGGAGCACAGCCATGCCCATTTGTTCAGGTATTATATATTGCCGCTTTTGTGCTATGATGGCAGAATTAAGTAGTTGAAACAGAGGCCATATGGCTGGTGAAATTAAAAATATTTGCTTTCTGGTCCTTTACAGAAAAATTTTGCCAACCCCTAAGTTAGAGAAGAGGATGGTAGGCAAAGGCAACGAGAAACATGCCTGAAAGTGTTTCTTCTGCCTTTGCATCAAAAGCTATTTTATTCTTTGTTCTAAGTTTTACTAAGGAAAGTGTGTGGTGGGCAGAGGTTCAGGTAGATGTCAATTGGGAAGTGCAGATTTTTGTAGGTGCAGGGCCTTCTGCTATGGCCTATGATCTCAGGTTTCTGTGCAGGAGTTTGTATCCCTGAGATTGAGGTGGAATTGTATGTCGAATTAGATTTACATCATCACATGCATGAGAATGGCTGTAGTTGAAATTTCTGGAGCCTTGGGATTGGGAGTCATTTTCAGGATGGGCAGTAAGGAGAGAACGGCCTTGTTTGAACCTTGGTGCTGCATAACTTAGTTTAAGAAAAGCTAGGCATCTCATTGAGGCTTATAATGTGCTATGACAGTCGATGTGGCTTGCCTCAATCAAGAAGTGAGTCTCATTTGTTTCATGTTGTGAAGAAAGTATTTTATAGCTGACTGTTCTTTAACTTTGTATTTTGCCATAAGAAAGCCACAAATTAGGGTGAGAAGCAGTAAAGTATGTTTGTTTTTATCTTTTGGTCTGAAGTTCTGGCAGCATGTATAATTTATTAATTTGCTTATTGCTGTTTCTAGTGATTAAAGTTATATTTCATGCAAATAATCTCCACTCTGAGCTGCCTACTGGCAACTCCCCGTGGAAGTCCCTCAGGGCTGCAGCTCAGCACCTCCCAGCCTTGTCACTCTTCTCAGACCTCCTTGTGGTAGCTGACATTTGCTGTCTTAGAGAAGGGCATCACGTCCTCCTGGGACCCCAGGGAGGACCCTCACCATCCCTTTTCTCCTGCCTGTTTTCCCACACACTTGCAAGAGTCACCAGGATACTATGGCCACTCACTCCTAGTGTCTTTGGCATTACCTTTGCTCTCTGCTGACATTCTTGTGTGTTGGTTCTGATTTCCAAACTTACTGACTCTTCCCAGGTCCTCCGTAATCTCTTTTACAAATATACTCAGTTAATATTTTATAAATATTATGTAGCATATTATATATTGTGACAGTATAATGTAATATATATCATCTATATTATATATAAAGTTTAAAAATATGTAAGTATAGAAAATTAATGATATTGTGTGTTATATATGTCATTTACTTTATTTTTTAATTTATATTATTTTTAGCTTAGACTTAGTATTTTTCTTTAACTCACTTATTTTAGTCCCATCTTAAGTAACAATAGCCATGAGATTATGGGTTGTAGTACAATTACCTTTGTTTCCTAATAGACAATACTGTAAATAAACAACATGCCTCCTGAGCTCATCTCAAGGAACGTGGAAGACTCCTTTTGGGAACTTCTGTGTCAGCTGTTGCTGTTTTCTTCTAACGTGTGTTAATGTAGTCTCCCTCTTCCCTCCCCCTGCTTTTTTCTGCTGGTCCATCTCTGCTGTTGCAAGAATATCTGCCCCAAACACAAACATGGTTCTGTCACAACGATTCTAAAATGATGCCATGGCTCTCTCTCTTGTTTCGTGATGATGTTCTGTAATGTTGATTCCTGCAGTTCAACACAGAGCTACAGAGTTTCAAAGAGAAAGGGATCATGATGCAATCCCAGGTTTTCCAAACTTCTTATCAGTGATTTCTCACAACTAATAATAGGTGTGAGCTTCAGTTTGTCATCTGGAAAAGAAGGGTAATAGGGCCCATCTCTTGAGCTGCTGTGAGAATTCTATGCTTAGCCCAATTCTAGACACATAATAATCACACAGACTGTTACATTGGTATTTTCATTGTTATATTCACCGTCATTAATCATGACCTCTGTGATCCTTAGTTTCTCATATGTAACTGGGGATGAGGCATCATGAGGTTTTTGTTAGGGTTGCACGGTGGGTTTGGGAAGCAGTTAGAGTGAGAGAGAGTCATGAAGTGCCTGGTATGACATGTGGCCTTTGGGGTACTCTAATGCAGGCCAGGATTACAGTAGCACTTTTTAGACCCTGTCTCTCAGTTGAGAGGTCAGCTCCCTGGGGGCAGGCATCATGTTTGGTTCTGCCAGACGTTCCAGGGATGAGCAGTCTAGTAAATAGACCTGAAGTGGATGCATCCAGGGCTCTCACATCTTGTGTATGGTGGCCATCTAAATAGTCACTGTGTTTTCGTCTGTGGAGTAGGTACAGCCCTCCTTGTTCCTTCTTCTTAGTTTACCAAAGGCTAATTAAGAATATGGATAAAATAACCTATCTTAGAGGAGATAGGATAGCAGTCTAATAAGCTAATAATAGTCGAATTAATGTGCTTTTTCTTAGCATCAATCTTTTTCTGCTCTTTTTCTGCCACAATGTTCTGTATCACTAAAGAAATTTACCTTTTTTTTTTTTTTTGGAAACAGAGTCTTACTCTGTCACCAGGCTGGAGTGCAGAGGAATGATCTCAGCTCACTGTAACCTCTGCCTCTGAGGTTCAAGTGATTCTCCTGCCTCAGCCTCCCGAGTAGCTGAGACTAGAGGTGTGCACCTCCACACCCGGATAATTTTTGTATCTTTAGTAGAGACAGGATTTCAACGTGTTGGTCAGGATGGTCTTGATCTCTTGATCTTGTGATCCGCCTGCCTTGGCCTCCCAAAGTGCTGGGATTACTGGTGTGAGCCACGGCACCTGGCTGAGAAATTTAGCTCTTCACACTTTCTTTTCTGACTTTAAATTATTAAAATAGATAATGAAATGACTGGCAGTACAGTCAGAGATCGTTGGTTGAAATCGCTGTAGTGCATTTGTTTCTATTATAGCTGTACTGAAAGAGACAGATTTTGTAGTTTGGTTGTAAGATTTGGCTGAAATAAATACAAAAACAAATGTGGCTAGATGCACAGATTAGCTTTAGATATCTCACTGGTATAATAATAGACAGAGAACCCTTTTTGGGCTCCCTTCTATCCCTCCAAGAGAGATCACAGCATCTCCACTGTGACTGTCCTCTTCTAATTCTTGATTTTACAAAATACCCTCTGATTTTTTTTTAGCTCATCTCTAACATCACCTCCTCTGTGAAGCCTTCTCTCATTATTTCAGATCTTTTCTTCTCTTTCTTTTCTGAGCAACATTTGTGTTTGTTACTGGTTTTGTATAATTGAGTTTTTAAGCCTCCTCTAGTGGTTTTCTGTGGCTATGTTTTACCTTCTCAAGAGCAGTTACACATCTTTTGCTCCTAAAGCTGCAATATAAGCTGTGCCAGTGTATGCTGCCATCCAGTGTTGCTGTGGAACTGAACTAGGGGAGGGACAGGACGAGAGTCCTCATGATAGCGCTGGGCAATGCAAGGATGGGGAGTTGGATTCCTGTCTGTTGATGGTTCAAATTCTTTTTTAACCTGGAATAATGTGATAGTGTTCATGGATCTGGACAATTCTACTTGCAAGAGAATGACAGATTATTATCCTATTAATAGGTGAACAGTGAAGTTCACGTTCTCTCCTGTGTATATTTCATATATTTTAATCATAGATTGACAGGCTTTGAAAATGGTTACACAGAGGGTAGCAACATAGAAGAACTGGCATATGTTTTCTTTTTGTTTACCATTACTGTTCTGCAGTGCAATCCGTTCCTTCAAGAGCTGTTAAAATGGGATTTCCAGCTTTATTGGTTAGTCTTAAAAGTGACCATCCCTGGCATCTAACTCCCAAGTGAGTGTCACCTGTATTCCTTTCAGTGATATACAGCCATTGGAGAGGTTTACTAAATAAAGTTTTGTCTGTAGTGGATATTCCCCAGCCTGAACTCAAGTCCTAATTGTTCGATGTGTAGCTATCTATGTGAGCTTATTGCTTCTCTTGGGAAAACAGTTCATCTCTAGTCTCATGTTTAACCATATATTGACATTTATGTTCTGTGTGCCATGTGATGACATTAGGAGATGCAAGTAACTCTGCTTTGAAGCACGAGGCATAGATGGTCTCTTTCTGTGGGTGTTGGAGACAGAGAAAGAATGCTAGTGGAGGAAAGCCACCCAGCACAGTACTACTTTTCCTCTCAGGAGTCAGTACTTCTCTTGTCTTAGAAGAGACTTTTGTTCCATTTTCCCATTTGTGCCACAAAATAAACTTTCTACCATAAAACAAATGGATGTATGGCATCTGCTCTCACAACCCCAATCATATGTCCAACCCTGGAAATGGGCCATTGCAAGGATTAGCAGCTTGCTTCAATTAAATCCAGGTGATTGGGCCTGTCTGCTCATGTTCAGAATTTCTTTGTGGGTTGTTTGTGTTTGATATCATGCCTAGTTTACAAAAGTGTTTCAGTGAACTTTTTATCAGTGTGTGAACCATCTTGAGTATAGCAGATGAAGTTAATAGAACAAGTTAGTATCTTAGTTAATATGTGTCCGTTAAAAATCAGTCAATCTAAAGACTCAAAGGGGGATTGGCAAATGAATATCTAAGGAAAGTATTTTCTAGTTTGCCCAGATACCAAGCTGTGCTAACTTAACCACTCTGTGACCTTTAGTGGGAAAACTCTTTAGCTGGGTTTTGTGCAGTTATCTGAAGGGTTTGCATAACTTTTTCTTAGTGTAAGTCCCCTGTTCCCAAATTTGACCCTCCTCCTGACAGTGTGGTCCATGTGTGTAGACCCAGTACTTTCTTATTGCTTTCTCATTAGTATAGCATTTGGTGATTCTCTCAAATATTAGATGTGGCTGTAAAGGTAGCAAGAGGAAAGTGATATTTCTCAAGGAATATTCTAAAAGATTGACTGCCTGGCTGTGAATATGATCTTAGAGGGGAAGGTGAGATAAAGGGAAGATACTAGAAGACATAATAAGCCCCGCTTAATGCTTTTTTTTTTGAGATGGAGTCTTGCTCTGTCTCCCCAGGCTGGAGTGCAGTGGCATGATCTCGGCTTACTGCAACCTCTGCCTTCTGGGTTCAAGGGATCCTCCTGCCTCAGCCTCCCAAGTAGCTGGGACTACAGGCACGCACCACTACACCCAGTAGAAACGGGGTTTCACCATGTTGGCCAGGCTGGTCTTGAACTCCTGACCTCAAGTGATTTGCCTGCCTCAGCCTCCCAAAGTGCTGGGATTACAGGCATGAGCCACTGTGCCTGGACCACCGAATGCTCTTAAGTGCATGTGGCACAGGGACAAAGGCCGCCAATGTGACTAATGAGGAAAATTGTGGTGCACTATAAAAGAAGTCAGGGTGTGTTTGCTTCATGCTTTATGGCTATATTTTAGAAAGGTAAAATAATTAATATGTATCAAAATAACTAATATGTATCGTGCCCACTGGGAACAAGCACTGTGCTAGGTACGTTATACACATTGTCTCATTTCATCTACACTGTAATTCTTATTCAGCCAGTGAATAGCAAAGTTGAGAATCAAATTCAAACCTGTGACTTTGAAGGTTCTTTTCTTTTTGCAGTAGGGCCTTTACTGTTAGGTGTGATTTTATCTGGAATGTATGAGGAAAGTTGTACCATTTTTTTCTGTCAGTTAGAATCACAAAACAAAATAAACACCTCTTAAAAACTTATGATATTCAAACGCTTGGTTTATTTTAATATAGATGAGGGAGATAGTTTCCTCTGAATTTTACATTATGTTACCTTCGGTTCACCACAGTTGATTTAAGGAAACTTGTAGAACAATCTTTATCCGTAATTAGTTGTTCCATGAAATACGTATTATTTTTTTTTTCATTTGTCTCTAGGGGTTGTTTAGAAAAGAGCCACAGTGATAGAACTGAAGTCAATACTCAATTATCTGTGAAAATAAAGTAGAGAATGGGAAAGAATGCTGATGACTGTAATAAAACCTCGATGTTATCTGAGTCTGTGCCTTAACTGTGCTTCACTCTGGGATTCCCATCTTAACCTCCTAATTCAAGTCTGACAGCATTTTCTTTGATGTACTTCTCTAGAGTAGACACATATTCGACCAAATTAAGTGGCATGGTACTCCAGGGAAAGCTCTCGGGTAATCTGTGTAAGAATATGAGGCACATTCTTCTAGTTGCATACGACCTGTAGGCTTTTTCTCAGATGCCAGCTCCTATCAATTGATTGTAACTGGCTGGAGCATACACAGTGCTAAGAGTGATTCTTTAGGCCACAGAAGGGCTGCACTGCAAAGGACCGGATTAATTGATCATGTCTGCCAAGACTGGAGGAGAGGGAAAGGAGTGGGAGCCTATGTGATACACATTTGCCATCACTTTCTGTCAACTTCTCCATGCAAATAAATTATGAATCCTTATGTAAAATGGTTATTCAGTTTCAAAAATAATCATTGAGGAACTGGTCTTAATTGTGTTTTTTCTACATGTGCAAATTTGTCCCAAAGAAAGTTTATTTTAATAAATGTGGGATGAATGTGGTGAGTTGAAATGTTCTATCTTATAACATTAAAGGTATGCAGATGTATTACCTTAATTTGTTTCTGTTGAGATTAGTGAGTCTGAAGCTTTAATAAACTGTCAGGCCACCAATATTCTCTCTTTCTTACCTGTATTTACTTGCTTCCTTCATTTCCTTCCATCTTCCTCTTTTTTCTCTTGCTTCCTTCCTTCCCTCCCTTTTGTTCCCTTTCTGTCCCTTTCTCCCTTCCTTTGTAACATTACAGAAGTTAGTCCCCAGCCACCAAACTGTAAATTTTGTTGTTGTTGTACTGTTGCATGTTTGAAATTGACAAATACTTGATTTACGTAACTGACATCAACCATAGGCATCATCTTCAATGCCTATAGCATTGAAAACTGTGAAAGAAAAGCCAATTTTTTTCTTGTGGTATGTAATGTTCTTTGTGATCTTACTTCTCCCATTACTTCAACCTCATTGTTTATTGACAGTGTGCACACACACACACACACACACACACACACACATTATTGGAATCATCTTGACTTGTTTGGAGAGTCAGAGCCAAAACTGTGCCATTCTTTCTGCTTTCTGTGCCTTTTACCTAGAATATACTACTTTTACCCAGGTGCCTTTGGGCTCAGCTCAGGTCTCCCTCTTCTGGCAAGTTTTTCATGACCCCAAAGGCTGAATTAGTTGTCCTTCTTCTGTATCAGTATCCTGTAATAATAGTAATACTAATGTAATGCATGATAACTAGTAATAATGATGTAAATGGGTTAATTGTTCAGACTTTTTTTTGCTAAGAGCCATACCTGGATTATCTTGTAATTCTACTACAGTTTCATAAGGTAGATATTATTATCTTATTGAGAAAAGTGAAGTATACAATGGTTAAAAATGACTTGCTCAAAATCAAACTGCTTGAGAGTGGTGGAATTTTTGCAGATGGAATAGTAATTGTGGATTTACACAGAGTTTTCTTCTCTTGTATTTTGATTTCTTAGACATCACAGACCATTTCATTGATTACTGTGTCTCTACCAGGGGCTAGCATATGATATAGGTGGAAAAAAAATTGTTCAATTAAATTTTATTAAATTCTTATTTATAATGGATACAACCAGTCTATCTATCACGTCTCCAAAATTTGGTATGTAGAAATACGTAGTAAAATGGCTTACTTTATAAAAATTTACTTCAGATTTTTAATCTTACTTACCAATTTAAAAATCATGCAGCCTTGAATCTCGCCTTTTTAGCAGTATCCTTAGTTTTGAATTTAATGTGATTAAAAATACAGGATTGAAAAATTCCCACCGTCTGAAAGGTTGAGCCATGATTTATTTCTCTCATTCTTACTCTATGTGTTTGTAATATAAGCACCTATGGAGGAATATAGAGAAGGGGAAGCAGTGCTGTAAGTTAAGGGAGTAGTTGAGTAACATGTCAGCAAATATAGTCTGTCTGCCTCTCAGAATTCTGAGAGATTTCAGTCTCTATTTATTACCCAGCATTTATCAACAAGGTTGGTGATTCTTCTTTTTGATGGAGAACCCTCCTTAAAAAGTATGTAGATTTTCGCTCTCTACTGTCCTTACTTTCTTCATCCTATCTTTAGGATGCCATACTTTTACCTTAGGTCAGTTAGCAATCTTGAAATACTTTCTGGATATGTGTTATTCCCCTTAGCAATTAGGGTAGAAAAAGATGAGTCTGTGCCATAACTCATTTTGGATTCCCATCTTAACCTCCTAATTCAAGTCTGATGGCATTTCTTTGACATGCTTCTCTAACTTGTAGAAAAAACGTAACTTCATTGTGGCCACTTGATTATTTCTTCTTTAACTAAGGTACAACATTGAGAAAGAATATTTGTCTGAATCTGAATCCCAGTAATACACCTGGATAATCTTTATTAAAAATCATCAAACCCAGCCCTGACCAACAGGTCTTACCATGCAGGTGTTCAGAGCTAGTCCCATGATTTGTGCTTAATCATTGGCATGGCTGCTTGTGACAGACTTGCCACTTAATGTCTATTTTCTCATGTTATTTTAGAACCAGGGAAGTAACTATTAATGTAACAACATATGGCAGCTATTACATAGTAAAGTAGAATGTTTTAAAAAGAAAGTTTTTGGAATTAAACAGTAAGCTACTGCTTAGTGCATTTTTGCTTAACCTTGACTGTTAACAAACTGGGTTTACTGTGTTTCATAATGCTCTATTCTAACTAACTTTGAGAGCTTCACTTAGAAAAAAATTAAAAACAGCTAAAAAAAATATTCCCTGTGGTTTTTGTTCTTAGACTTTGGGCTCATGTGTCACATGCTTCTGGCATGTGTTCCCAGTTGCTAAGGCTCTGAGCAGTGGAGCCCGAAGAATCATTCTGGTGACTTTCTTCTTTCATAGCTTCTTCATTGGTTTCAGCTCCTATAGAGCCTCTTTGTTGTACATTAGAAAAACAGAAGAAAGGCCCCGCAGCCTGCAGCTCTTAGCGAGACTCAGAGACTAGACTCCTTGACATTAGAGATGTTCACTCTCAGAGTCTCTCTAGCTTTTTGCCAGTTGGCAGTAGAGCCTTTGCTCTCCTTCTCTGCTCCCACCCAGAGATTATTTATCATAAGAGAAAAAGAGTATTGCAGTTGAAATAGCCTTCATTTTCTTCCTAGTCTCTTTACCTGTCTTCTGTCTTTAGAGGCAACTGCCATTCAGAAACTCAGGTGTATCTTTCCAGTCCATGCTTTTATGTGTTCACTAAATAGAATTGTATTTATAAACAATATAGTATTTACATTCTTTCAATTTCATAGATGCTATGCTGTACCTATTATTTTACAACTTGCATTTTTCCACTCAACATTATATTTTGGATGTATAGTTTAGCTCATTTACATTTTTATGGCAACTGTTATTTTTGTACCTATTTCTGACATTATTTTGAGTTCGTAATGTTTTCACTGCTTCTATCTTTCTCCTTTCTTTCCTTATTTTGGGTGATATGAAATATTTAAACATTCATTTCTTTCTTTGGCAGTTTAGATGTTATGCAATTTATATTCCTTCTTTTAGTGGTTACTCTTAAATTTTTAGCAAATATGTATATTTAACAATGTTTAAGGTTCATCAGAATTTCTGTTCTTCTTCTGTACAATGTAAAAACCCTTGGAGGGCTTCATTCTGATCTCCTTTCCTCCTTCCTTCATACTATTGATGTCTGGCATTTTATTCACACCTTGATTTTTGACTTCCTCCAAATTAATCATTATGGTTGTGTTGATAATTATAATTTTATACATTCCGTTTGTATTTAGACTTACTAGCACGGTTACTTGTGTCTTTAGCTCCTTCTTTCTGGTATCTCTTTACTTCTTGCTGCATGCAGAGTACTCCTTAACAGTCACTTCTGTTCTCAATCTTTTGTGTCTCAAAATGTCTTTCACCTTTTCCCCCTGAGAGGTAGTTAATTCTGTGTAGACTTCAAGGCTGACCATCATTTTGTTTCAGTACTTTGAAGTTTACAGTGACATAGTCTATATCAATGTTTTTATTTTAACAGTCTGGATAGGAATATTTCTAAAATTTAGACATAATTTAAATAATGATTTTACATATCCCTGCATTCAAAAAGAGGATCAGTTAAGTCCCATAGAGTCTTTGTTGAGGTCAACACTGTTGTTTGGAACATGAGACTTTGCACTGTGTTGTGATACAATGATGTTCTCTGGTAGTTGAGATATGTAAGAATTTTTATATTTCATTAGATGAGTTTAAGACTTGGATGTTTTGAGACCTTGTATCTGCTTTTTAGTGCTGTGTGTGTGTGTATGCATGTGTGAGTGTGTGTGTGTCTTTCCTCTCTGTCAATACGTGCTGCTATTCCTGATTTACTAAATGTAATAATTGTTTTCTTTTAATTAGCTGTTTTTTTCCCCAGTATATATGTTTGTTTCTCCTTTGCTGAAAGCAAGGGCCCTAGATAACCCAACTCGTCAAGAATATATGGCTTCATTTGATGTTGTTACTGGCACTGTCTCCGTGATCTTCCTAAAAAGATTTTATACTGGCTAAGTATGTGACCAGTTACAGTACGCTTATGATGGACATAGGCTCTGAAGCCAGATTGCTTGGATTCATACGCTAGCCCTGTACCATGTAACCCTAGCAAGTTCCTTTACCTCTAAGCTTCAGTTTTCTCTTCTCCAAGATGGAGATAATTATAGTATACACCTTCTTGAATTGCTTCGTGTTTTATATGAATTAATACCCACAACGGGTTAGAACAGTACCTGGTCCTGTTAACATGTGGTGAGCTAAGCATACTTTAAAACAGCTTTCAAGTTTCATCTCAAATACCATGTGGACTGTGAGGTTCTATACAACTGAAGTTAAAAAAGTTTTCAGAATGAAAAATATCTAACTGGGAAAAA
This sequence comes from Cacajao melanocephalus, assembly GCA_963573385.1. Lineage (NCBI taxonomy): Eukaryota > Metazoa > Chordata > Mammalia > Primates > Pitheciidae > Cacajao > Cacajao melanocephalus. Next base: position 50,922 of record CAUYLG010009710.1, read on the forward strand.
GACTAAACTAGGACGTAGTCTATTTCTGTTATCACGGGCATTGAATGTAATGTGCAAGTTTATTTAAGTATTTGCTTCTGCCAGAAAGCAGGAGGTCATCTAAGACCAGGGATGAAGATGTCACATTGGAGAAGTCATAATGTAAATTAGTGGGTAAGCATTTTTTTGCTTTATAAATATTGATTTGCTTCCAACTTTTCAGTACAGCCTAATGCCCCCGTCAAAATATGTGAATGCTGAAGACCTGAACTTTAGCTTTAGGCTTTGCAGTAACTCACACTATGACCATGACCAAATTCTTTCAATTGCCTGTGCTTTAATTGAACTCTTATAAGGGCAAATGAGATAATAACTGTGACCTAGCTTTTAACCAGCTTTTTAAGTGCTTAAAATAACTAAGATGGTGCTAATACATTTTAGCAATGTAGCAATATTAATATAATGCTTCAAATGAAAATGTAGAGTTTTTATCATTTCAGATTAAAATTTTAGAATCTAACACATTGGCTTATATTTAATTATTTCATGGTTTGAGGCCTTACTAGGCTTATTTTATTTATGATTGATTCCCCGTCTACTTGCAGAAATGATTTAAGTATACTTACCAACACTTATAAACAATTAAAATAAGTAAAAATCAGACCATGGAAGAATTTTGAATTTCTCATTCATCTAACATTGATTTTCATCCTTTCCAGTAGCTACAATCAGTGATGTTGGTCTTTGGGTTAATCCCTCCTCATTCTATCTGTAGTTAGTTAAGGTTACATTTATTGGAGACCACATTTTGACACAGTACTGAAGTGAACTGTTATGAAAGAAAATAACATTTATTGAGCACTATGTTTTTAGTCCTATGACCAGGCCTCTTTTCTGAAGTTACAGAGCTCATCAATTGTAGCATGTCAAAAATCAACTCTAGATCTGCTTGACTCAATTCCAGAGTGCAGACACGTGATCCATATACCACAGTGCTTTCTGTGATATCAATTCTGTTGAGAGAACCAAAAAGGGGAAAATGATTATTTTATCTTAACAGAGAAGTTCAAAAGTAATTTTTAGAGGAAATTTACGTAACTTCCATAGTAATGTGAATGCAAATATAATTGCATGATAATATGTCAACATGTGTGCGGTGCCTTTTGTGGGACCACAGAAGGTATGGGCTCTGGTGGTGAGAACCATGTGAAAGGGGGTTAAGATTCTAATTAAGTCTTAAGAGCAGCAGAACATGGATTTATTATACATAACCTTAACTATCAGTGCATCCTAGTGGATAATTCTAGGATTTTGACCTGAAGACAAAACTCTTGCCTAAGTCAGGAGAAGACAATTTCAGAAACTCATTATTTTAGCGAATGACATGAATACTTCTTTCAAAAATAGGTACAGCTGGAATTTCTAGAGCTTTTCCCAATACTGACATTGCTCTTATCTGTCTTTCCTTATCAATTTTTCTTCCTCCTCTTCATGGCTAATTTTCCTGTCTTTATATTACAAATTGTTATTTAATTCATGTACTTGTACCTCTTTGAAGGTCCATGGAATACTATTACTTATTCACTTGGTCACTTTTACTAGGGACAGCAGAGTGGGTGTTAATGCATACTAATTGTGTAAGGTTGATATTATTTTTATTTTTTTTGTAGCTGAAGCAGCTGAAGTTTAGAGAGATTAAATATATTGCCCCAAACCACTCAGCTAGTAAGTGGTCAAGACAGAAATGAAATCCAAGCTTCTCTGGCTTCAAAATGTGTGTGTGTGTTTCCTATGAGTCACACTATCAGATATTCAGAGCAGTTGGTTGATATTTAAAAGGCATGAACAAAAGCCACCCACCCCAGAAATAACTCTACCACTCAATGGTAATTGTACTTTAAATTCCAATGTTTGAGATGCATTTCTTCTGCATCGTTGGCTGCTCTCTCCATAAAGTAAGTTAAAAAATATTGTTTTTCTTTTATAAATCTTTACACAGTGCTTTAATGAGTATTAAATTAAATGCAGGCATACTTTCCACTGCTCAAGTAACAGAAAATCCACCTGATGGTGACTTTAACAAATGGGGTAGGTGGCTGCTGGTTCAGTGGCTTAAGATATCAGGGATGGAATTACTGTGACTCTTTTGGTCTTTTTTTCACCGTCACAGGGTGTCTGCTGCAGATCCAAGTATCACCTCCGTTTAGGGCTGGAGGAAGGGAAGGAAGAGGTCTATATCAACCATAGCTGTCTTTTTTAAATCCAGAAACACAAAGATACTCTACTACGTTCTGGAGCAACCTTTTGCTTATGACTTCAGGTTGGAACAGCATCATATGGCTACACATAACTGCAAAGGAGTCTGGGGAAATGGATATTTCAGTAGTGGAGATAGGCAAGAGAGAAGGATGGGAATACTATTGGGTTAGCCACTTCTTAGCGTTGCCTACAACATATGACATGTGTTCATTTCATTATTAAAACTACTTTCTGAAACAGCAAATAAAATCTCCATTTTCACGGATGGCAGAAATAAAGTCGACAAAGTATGCATGACTTCCCAAGGTCATATCACAAGTTAATAGCATATCCAGCATCTAAGCCTTAGTTTCCTGCATTCCAGCAAGTTTTTTCTTCATACTTTTCTCCCAGAGAGGAGTTGGCAATTCAGTTATTAATACTTCATTAGTTTCACATTCCTCCTTGTATGCAGAGAAGTTTCAGGGTAGCGACAGTGAACAGGGTTGCTGGAATGGGCATGAGGCTTCAAAAGAGAGGAAGATTCCAGGGTGGATGATGAGGGGATGACAAGCATCAGCTTTGCTCATTTCCTCTGAGTTTTGCTCAGGATTGGTGATTCTGAACAAAGTTGTTCTGTTTTTTTTTTCCTTCCTGCAGTTCTGGGCTGAGGACTTTGGAGGAAATCTCAATGAGACCATGGAATAGTCATCTCTCCCTTTCTGTTTGTCTTTTGACCTAGTCTGTGACTGGCAACTGTAGTCTCACTTCTTTGTTGACTGAATCCGCGCAACATTTTAATACAGAAAACCTCATTATTTGGCTTTCTTCTGTAGCGGTGGTTCCCCCACCACCCTTTGTTATATCCAGGTGCTAGTTTCTAAGGAAGGAAGCTTTTTTGTTGTTGTTTTTGAACAAATACATTTCTGTGCATTTTTATTTGGGGCCATGATCCCAAAAATGTCCTAAAACTAAAATTGGAAGTTAATTGTCATGGGTTATGTGAAGATTCTGTTGGGAAATGGACCATATGCTGTTCCATGATGGAGCCTCCTCTGACCTCCTCTGTATTTCCTCAGCATTTTCTTTGCTTCTCTGTCATGGTACTTCCACAAGGAAACATTTAAATGTAAATTTAAATATAAATCCTTCATGTATATTGCTCTTCAGCATCAAACACTGAGAGGCTTTTTAATCCTTGTATCCACAAAACCTTACCAATAGAATCATTCAGTAAGTGAATGAGAGAAAAGAGAGCTTGGTTTTATTGAGTATTTGGTTTAAAGGTTAGCCAAGAAATCTTGTTTATTTTTGTTCATGCTTTTGAAAACAGTTATGTAATGTAATGGCGCAAGGTTTTGTCTTAGTAAGCAGAATATTTTAGATGTAAATTAGATTCACTGTGTTTGGCTGTGTACCTTGTCATTCAGAACGTCAGTGTTACTTTCTAGTTTTGAAGTTTTGTACATGTAGACTGTTCGTTAGGATGTATTTGGATGTCTGACAACCTCATTTATTCTCATTCTTCGCTCCTCTGTTTTTTAACCATAAAAACTGTTTTTATTATTAACTAAGTTATATTCATATAGTCACATGTCTCCAAAGTAAAAGAAAAAAAAAACACTAAATACTATATAATTAAAAGTCTCCCATCCATTTCTAGTGCCCAACTGCTCAGTTCACCTCCCCTAAGTGACTTATTAATTTCTGGAGTATTTTTTCAGCAAGATATTTTATATACATACAAATACAAATATACCTTTCTCCCTTTAACAAATCTGCACAAATAATAGCATATACTTTGCTTAAAAAAAAAAAAAACCTCAGTACTTACTTGACGTCTCTTTTTAATAGTATATAGCACGTTTCTTCATCTTTTTTAAATGGCATACTACTATTCATTTTGTGGCCATTCATAATTCATTTAACCCATTTCCCTACTAGATTATTCATATTATTGCCAATCTTTTACTAATATACAAACAATGTTGCAACAGATAGTCATGTCCATTCACTGTTTTTCACTCTTAAAAATATATTGATATGACAGATTTTATTCTAAGGAAATTGAATTACATTACCAAAGAGAATGTACGCTTATAACCTGATAAATTGCTCTCCTCAGATCGTACCAGTTTACACATCTGCCTGTGATATATGCGAGTACTGTTTCCTCACACATTCAGTGGTATAACATGTTATAAAACTTTTACCGCCTGTTCAATCTGACAGGTCAGAAGACGGTATCTCATTTTCTTCTTCTGATTGTGATTGGGCGTCTGTTTCTGTAAGGTTAAGAGACATTTTTATTTTGCTTTCCATGACCTAAGGCTTATATCCTGTGTTCATTTTTCTGCTGTGCTGCTTGTCTCTTTCTTAATGTTTAGGAATTTTTATGTATTAGGGAGATTAGTCCTTTGTGATAGGAGTTGTGAACATTTTTCCCCATGGTTTGATGTTTGTCTTTTTACTCTATTGTAGTTTTTGTTAGTTGCAGAAAACAAAATTTTAATGCAGTCGAATATATCAGCGTTTTCTCTTAAGACTCAGGAGTTTTATTTCTTTTAATATGTTATTATTTTCACTTTCCTATCCAGATCTTTCAGATACAGAATGTTTTTGATATGGGTATGAGGCACGGGCTTACCTCTGCATTTCTCTAGGTGGTCCTTAGTTGCCTCCAAATCATTTTTACATGAGCTATATTTCTCCCACTGATTGGGAGTCTACCTTTGTATTATTGTGAAATTCCCAATATATTGGGTCTATTTTAGACTTTCTGTTCTGTTTCATCGGACTTTCGTTTATATTAAGTGCCAGTACCACCTGGTTTTAATTATTAATTTGTTTTAAAATTTATGTGGCTGCTTCTCCCTTTTCACTCTTCCTTTTCAGAATTTTCCTCTTCTCCCTATATTTACTTTCCTAACAAATACAATGACTAAAATTATTTTTTTCAGTGTGTAATTTTTAAGCCCCAGTTTTGTGCTGAGCAATGCCCTGGACTATTTTCTAGAGAGTAAACTCAAGCTGTTTAATGAACTGTCCCAGACTGCAAGAACTTGCAGTTACATTGCAGGGGAAAAACACGTGCAGAAGGTAGATAGGAGAGGGGTTCTGGAGCTGAGCTGCTTCTGGTGCACACAGGTTACCTCATAGTGGCAGGCCTCTCCTGCTAAACTCCAGCCCCTCTTCACTGATGACTGTCACTGCTAACTAATCTGTGACGATGAGCTTGAAGTATGTTACGTTTGGTTATCTGAGCAAATACAAAACAGTTGCACTGGAAAGTTCAAGCTTGTGGTGGGACATATTCTGAGGGCATATTCGGTGTTATACCTGCAAGTCACTTTAGAACTCTGGCCAAGACTACTAACCATCACTTTAGAATAAAGGTACATTAGACTGTTCTTTTGCCCTAAAAGCTTTCTTCTCTTAACAACATCAGGATTGAAAATGAGTATCAAAGAACTAAATAATATTAGTTCTTCTCATTACTTTAGCTCCCCTACAGGTGAGCTTAAAACAGATTATGTATATCCTAAAGATTATATGGAATGTAATGAGAATATTTCTACAGTTAGATTTTCATACTTGACATTGAATGAGTTGTTGAATGCCTGTGATTTTGAGAATATTTTCATTTTTTTTATAGAATTGAGTGCATTAATGTATCTCTCAACCTGGTAAATGCCATTGTACAGTTTTTAATTGACAGCCCTTGCCCTTGTCTCCTAGGACAGTTCTTTCCTTCTTGCTTCACTCGCTGCTGCTTTTCTGATCCTCTTATGTCCTGACCTTCCAAATGCCCTCCACATGTGGGCTTCTTCAGGACTTGGCCTTGAGTACTGTTTTGTTCTCTTCACTGTCTCTAATTTTTCCTTTGATCTCATTAAACTTCCTAAATAACAGTCTTCTGAAATTTATTTCAATAGTCCAGACTTCTCTTCTGAGTGTCCTGCACAACATTCTCCTGGCTTGGTGTATATTCTTAGATGTGAGTGGCCAAAATAAAACCTTTGATTTCTTACGTTCCTTTCCTTCCTCTGGCCCCAGGCCCATTGTACCCAGGAAATGGCACCACAATCCACTGTGTTTTTCAGGTTAGAAATTCAGTAGCCATGTATGAGTCTTTTCTTTCTTTTATTGCTCCCACATTCAGCCCATCAGCAAGTTCTGACAAGATTTCTACTTTTTTTGTTGTTGATGTTTAGATGGTAGTCAGTATTTTATTATTTGGTGAATCAGGAGAAAGGGCTTTTTGCTTTCTTAAGGGAGAGGAGGAAAACTAAGAGGGAGAAACTGAAAACATTACATAGGTGTTTTTCTATGCCATACAGCATTTTTCTTTATGGAAGAATCGAAACTTTGCGTGTGCCTCTAGTAAATGGATTTTTTTAAACTTGTATTTTAGGTTCAAGGGTACATGTGCAGGTTTGTTATGTACATAAATTGTGTGTTGGGGGTTTGGGTACATATTGTTATATCATGTAGGTAATAAGCATAGTACCCAATAGGTAGTCTTTTGATCCTCACCTTCCTCCCACCCTCTACCCGCAAGTGGGCGTGGTGTCTATCATTTCCTTCTTTGTGTCCATGTGTACTCAGTGTTTCGCTGCCACTTATAAGTAAGAATATGTGGTATTTGATTTTTTTTTTTTTTTTTTTTTGAGACGAAGTCTTGCTCTGTCGCTGAGGCTGGAGTGCCGTGGCACGATCTTGGTTCACTGCATCCTCTGCCTCCCAGGTTCCAGCGATTCTCCTGCCTCACCTCCTGGATAGCTGAGATTACAGGCGCATGCCAGCATGCACAGCTAATTTTTGTATTTTTAATAGAGATGGGATTTTGCCATGTTGGCCAGGCTGGTGTCGAACTTCTGACCTCAGGTGATCCACCTGCCTCGGCCTCCCAAAGTGCTGGGATTACAGGTGTGAGGCACCGTGCCCGGCTGGTATTTGATTTTCTATTCCTGCATTGATTCATTTAGGATAATGGCCTCCAGTCCCATCCATGCTACTGCAAATGATATGATATCATTATTTTTGTGGCTGTGCAGTATTCCATAGTGTATACATACCATGTTTTCTTTATTTACTCTACCAGTGAAGGGCATTTAAGTTGATTTCATGTCTTTGCTATTGTGAATACTGCTGCAGTGAACATCTGTGTGTATGTGTCTTTATGGTGGAATGATTTATATTCTTTTGAGTATGTACTCAATAATGGGATTGTAGGGTCTACTGATGATTCTGTTTATGGTTGAACTAATTTACATTCCTACCAGAAGTGTGTAAGTATTCCTTTTCTTTGTAACCTCACGAGCATCTGTAATTTTTCAATTTTTTTGAGATGGAGTTTTGCTCTTGTTGCCCAGGCTGGAGTGCAATGCTGTGATCTCAGCTCACTGTAACCTCTGCTTCCTGGGTTCAAGTGATTCTCCTGCCTCAGCATCCTGAGTAGCTGGGATTACAGGCACCCACCACCATACCTGGCTAATTTTTGTATTTTGAGTAGACATGGGGTTTCACCATGTTGGCCAGGCTGGTCTCGAACTCCTGACATCAAATGATCTGCCTGCCTCGGCCTCTCAAAGTGCTGAGATTACAGGCATGAGGCAGCATGCCTGGCCACATCTGTTATTTTTAAATTTTGTAATAATAGCCACTCACTGGTATGAGGTAGTATCTCATTGTGGTTTTGATTTGCCTTTCTCTGATGATTACTAATGATGAGCATTTTTCATGTGCTTGTTGGCTGCATATGTATCTAATTTTTGCATGGAGTCTGTTTTTGTCCTTTGCATACTTTTTAATGGGGTTGTTTGTTTCTCGTAAATTTAAGTTTCTTATAGATGCTGGATATTAGATCTTTGTCAGAGGCATAGTTTGAAAATATTTTCTTCCATTCTATATGTTGTCTGTTTGCTCTGTTCATAGTTTCCTTTGCTCTGTAGAAGCTCTTTAGTTTAATTAGGTCCCATTTGTCAATTTATGTTTTCATTGCAATTGCTTTTGGTGTCTTCATGAAATCTTTTTCAGGTCCTATGTCCAGAATGATATTTTCTAGGTGATCGTACAGGGTTTTTATTGTTTGTGGTTTTACATTTAAGTGTATAACCCATCTAGAGTTGATTTTTGTATATTGTGTAAAGAAGGGATCCAGTTTCAATCTTCTACTTGTGGCTAGCCAGTTTTCTCAGCACCATGGATCAAATATGGCATTATTTCTGAGCTCTGTAGTCTGCTCCATTGAACTATATGTCTGTTTTTTTTTACTAGTTCTATGTTGTTTTGGTGACTGTAGCCTTGTAGTATAGTTTAAAGTTAAGTAATGTGATACCTCCAGCATTGTTCTTTTTGCTTAGGATTGCTTTGGCTACTCAGGCTTTTTTTGGTTCTATATGAATTTTGGGATAGTTTTTTTCTGTTTCTGTGAATAATGTTATTAACAGTTTAATAGGAATAGCACTGATTCTGCAAATTTCTTTGGGCAGAATGGCTATTTTAACAATACTGATTCTTCCTATCCATGAGCATGGAATGCTTTACCATTTGTTTATGTCATCTCTAATTTCTTTGGGCAGTGTTTTGTAATTTTCATCATAGACATCTTTCACCTTCTTGTTTATCTGTATTTCCAGGTATTTTATTCTTTTTGTGGTTATTATGAATGGGATTGTGTTATTGATTTGCCTCCCAACTTAAATGCTGTTGGTGTATAGGAATGCTACTGATTTTTATAGAGTGATTTTGTTTCTTGAAAGTTTGCTTAAGTTTTTTATAGAATCAATGAGCTTTCGGGCAGAGACTATGGAGTTTTCTAAGTATAAAATCATATCATCTGCAAACAGGGATAGTTTGACTTCCTCTTTTCTTATTGGGATCCCTTTTATTTCTTTCTCTTACATGATTGCTCTGGCTAAGACTTCCAGTACTATATTAAATAGGAGTGGTAAAAGTGGACATCCTTGTTTTGTGCCAGTTTTCTAGGGAAATGCTTCCAACTTTAGCCTATTCTGCATGATGTTGGCTGTGGGTTTGTCGTAGATTGCTCTTATTATTTTGAAGTATGTTCCTTCAGTGCCTAGTTTGTTGAGAGTTTTTAACATGAAGATCTGTTGAGTTTTACAGAAAGTCTTTTCTGCATATATTGATGAGATTGGGTGTGTTCAGGGTGATGGCCATAGACCTTTCTGTGTCTATTGAGAGAATCATGTGATTTTTGTTTTTACCTGTTTATGTGATGAATCACGTTTAATGATTTACATATGTTGAACTACCCTTGCATCCAGAGATAAAGTATACTTGATTGTGTTGGATTAGCTTTTTGATGTGTCGCTGGATTCTGGTTGCTAGTATTTTATTGAGAATTTTTGCATTCGTGTTCATCAAGAATATTGATGTGAAGTTTTATTTTTTTGTTGTATCTCTGCCAGGTTTTAGTAGCAGGTTGATGGTAGCCCCCTAGAATGAGATAGGGAGAAGTCCCTCCTTCTCAATTTTTTGGAATAGTTTCAGTAGGAATGGTATCAGCTCTTACTTATATTAATACATCTGTTAGATTTCGGCTCTGAATTCCTCTGGTCCTGTGCTTTTTCTGGTTGATAGGCTTTGTATTACTGATTCATTTTTGGAACTTGTTATTGGTCTGTTCAGGGATTTCATTTCTTCCTGGTTCAATCTTGGGAGATTGTATGTTTCCAGGAATTTTTCTATTTCTTCTAAGTTTTCTAGCTTGTGTGCATAGAGGTGTACATAGTAGCCTTTGTGGTTTTGTTTGTTTGCTTTTGTATTTCTGTGGGGTTGGTAGTAATGTCCCCTTTATCATTTCTGATTGTGTTTATTTGGGTCTTCTCTGTTTTCTTTATTAGTCTAGCTAGTGGTCTCGTATCTGTTCTTGCAAATAACCAACTCCTTTACTTGTTGATGTTTTGTATAGTTTTTTGCTTCTCAGTTTCCTTCAGTCAGCTCTGATTTTGGTTATTTTTTGTCTTCTGTTAGCTTTGGGGTTGGTTTGCTCTTGTTTCTCTAGTTTCCCTAGGTGTGATGTAAGGTTTTAAATTTGATATCTTTTAACTTTTTCACATAGGCATTTACTGCTGTAAGCTTTTCTCTTAACACTGTTTTAGCTGTGACCAAGAGAATTTGGTATGTTGTAAGATCTCCACGCTTTATGTCCAGCACATTCACTGTCTCCATTTCCATGACAGTCCCCCAATTTAGGTCACGAGGTACAACAGCCAATCAAATGCAGCAGAGCTTCCTAACTTTTATCCTTCCTTCAGCACTTGCCTTTCTTCACACAATTTTCCCCAGAGCAGTGCAGATGAGCCCTTTAGGCTATAAATCAGATCACATCATTCCTCTGCCTAATACCCTTCAGTGGGTTCCTGCAGGGCTAAGATTGAAATCTGGTCTTGATATGATGGTCGACAAAGGCCTGCTTGTCTGGTCCCAGTTAGTCTCTTCAAACTTATTTCCAGTCTCATCTCCTTTCACACTGCCCCTTGATCATTAAGTTTCAGCCACTCTGATGTTCCGTCATTTCTTTATGCTTGCTAAGCTTTTATAAAGCCCAAGTCCTTTAAATGTGCTGTTTCCTGTGCCTAGAGCATTGTTTCCCTGGTTGTGTACATGATTGGCTTTTCTGTTAATCCAGATCTTGCATCAAATGGTACTTATCCAGAGATTTTCCCTGATGACCACATCTACTGTCATCTCTAACGTGTTATTCTCTATTTCATCTCTTGTTTCTTGCCTTCATAACAGTGTCCAAAAGTGTAGTTACTTTATTCGATTGCTCTAAGTCTGCTTTCTTGACTATTTTTTTTTCTTTTTCCTAGCAAAAGTTAGTTTCAATGCGCAGACTCTCTGTTTGCTGTAAATGCTGCTGTATGGCCGGTATGTAGACCAATACCTGGCACATAGTATTCAGTACATTGGATAAATAAATGAATAAACAAACAACATTGAAGGTCAGGATTACGTAGAGAATACAAGTAAATATTTTTCCTCAATTATAGCATTAAAATATATGCTATGATAAAATAAGACAAAATAAAATCATTTGAGGTGTTAAGACCTTTGATAGTAAAAAACAACTATGTAATAGAAGATTTTTCTGAGGAAGTTACCAAAGAGGAAAGTTATCTGGACTCCATGAAACTGCAAAATTATGCTGCTGCAGTGACTTATTATTTAGGTGAATGTGTCATATACGTTCAGTAGCATTATGCTTTGGTATTCTCAGCTTCCACAAGCACATTTAATTAATATTAGGACCTAGCCAGTGATTAGGATAGTCACTGTTAACTAAGAAATAACAAGGAAGTTTATTTTTCAAGCATTTCTTATCCTCCACTAGGTAGACATGGAGTCTCACTAACAAATAGGGGAGGCAATCTTATTAAGAAATCTTTTTTGTTCTTTATGTGACAGCATCAATGAGAGGCACATATAAGGATCATGGTGGAACAAAGGAAGGAGTTTCCAGATTTTTACAGGGCATCTACCACATCCTAGAGGAGGTGATGTCGAGTTTGGTCTTGAAAGAATACAAATTTGCTAGATAGAGGTTTTCCCAGCTATGGGACAGAATATACAAAGACACAGAAGCATGATAAGGGTGGTGTTTTCTGGACTCTCCAAACATAGGGAAATGTAAGTAGAATAGTGGGCAATGAGGTTGGAGAGATAGGCAAAACCAGATTGCAGAATGGCTTGTATGCTATGGGTGTAGATTAGATTTTATCCATCAGGCCATGGTGGGCCTTTGAATGGTGTTCCTCTTGAATTGCATTTTAAAGAGGTCATTAGAAAATGGAAGATATTCTCCAATAGGAAGAATTTGGTAATGGAGAGTGAAGGATGAGACCACCCAGGGAAGTATAGAGTGAGATAGGAGTCAGAGAGGGCTCCAGTAGAATAGTGTGATGGTTAATATTGTGGGGACACGTCCAAACCATACCAAGTAGGGACACAGAATGGGGAGAAAGACAGTGAGACCCTTAAGAGTGGCAGCAGATAGAGAAAGCAACATGTCACAGAAGCCAAGGAAAGAAATCTGTTTTAGAGAAGCAGGAATGACAGGACAAATAAGATAAAAATTGAGATGGGGGATCAGATTTCATAATGAAGATATCTTTAGTGACCTTAGCAAGAGTAGTGTTGGTAGGCTACTGGGAGCAAGATCTGCCTGGAAGTTGTTTGAGAATGAAGGAGAAGTGAGAAAACAAACACAACGTAGAGTAGGCATGGAGCCAGCCTTGGTTCTCTTTGGGTGTTTTGTTTTAGTAAATGGTGGAAGTTTGACTTTGTAGACTGCTGAGAGAAAAGACACACAGGAACTAGGCTATAGGCTATTGACGTAGGAGAACTGGATTTTGGTGAAACATTGCTTTAGACATATGAAGCAAAAGAGAAGAGAAATAAGGACAAAAGGTTGCAGACAAGATTGTGGCTAAAGTATCAAATAGAGGGCATTTCCTCTGACACTATGGGGAAAGTGTGTGTTGAGAGAGAGGGGAACAAAGTTGGCCCTCGAGGAGAACAATCTATGGCGGCTGAGGGAATGATCACAAGGTGACTCTGAGGGTTCAGCTGAGCTTGATGGCACAGGTGGGTTATGGCCATAGGCCACCTGCAGCAGTCTGGATATCAGGTTCCAGATTGGGAGTTGCCTGGGCAGGATCACCTAAAGATAAAGGGTGATGCTGCTGAGAATGGCATTAGGATTATGGTTGAAGCAATGAGATGCAATAGAGAGAACCAGCCTAGTTAGGGAAGTAAGCAGAGGGGTACTGAAAAGGGGCCTGAAAAAAGAGAATAGAGTAAGGTGAGAGGAGCAAGTGCATTGGGGAGAGTGGAAGCAGGGCCAGTCCTAGGAGGAGGAGGCTATTTGTAAGCAGTATATCAGAGTGATATATACAGATGGACATTTCTTTACCAGTTACCTTGGAAGGTATTTGTTCTGAGTTTGTACTGTTGTCCAAAACATTACAAGGAGTACCTTTCTTGGAACTGAGCTGAGACTTTGCCACATAGCTTTTGACTGTTTGGAGTTATGGTGATTCTTAGCCTGTTTGGAAGTGGATTTAATTTTTGAACACTGCCAGGTCATTCAGGGCCAAGTTTGGTGAAGAAAGTAGAAAATCAACCTGGATAATACCATTTTTGGTAAGAATGGGAATGCAGACTTAAAGAACAGGACTATTTTATTTGTGTGACTTGTAGCAATCCCTGATAGTAGTTTCCAAAGACAGCAGTGACAGTATCTTTGGAATATATATAGCTTCTCAAAACAAAGGTCTTCCTAGTACATGGGACTCTCAGCATTGCAGCATGGTTGGCACCCCTGGCTTCTGGGCCTAAATATCAGTATCCCTTGCAAGTCCTTGTGGCAGTCAGAAAAGCCACCACACATTTTCAAATGCTTCTGGTTGTCTCTAGACTGCCAGGGCCTGGAGGACGCCAGAGGAAGATACTCTTTTCTGTCCCTTTTACTCTTCATCTATGTATCTATTTATTTACTTTGCTTTCTCTCTGGGTTTTTCCTTTTAAAAAATTTTGTTTGTTTTCATTGATCGTGGTGTGAAGGAAAGACAGAAACAGGAAAAAGGGATCTTTATTAAATAAAGATTGAAAATAAGTGAATAATCCAAAGGAAGGCTATGGCGAATAGAAGAAAAGACAGAAAATAGAGTAGTCGTGGGGAAACTGAAAGAAATGTTTCTGCCACATTTGTCTGTGGTCTCTTGTGATTTTCTCTGAAGCCAAGAATAAGATTTCCTGTAAGAACGCTCATGTGTTGTTGCATTATAGGGTATAACTGATTGCAGAGGCACCCTAAATAGATTTCACTGAGAATATAGTTAGAATTGTGTAAGGCTTTAAATCCAGACTGAAAGAGGAAAACAACTTGTTATAAGGCAAGTCCATTTCAACTTCATCTGAGGGGATTTTCATGACTGATAGGCCCAAGCCCCTGTTTTAAAATGATGTTATTTACCTGATTGTCCAGGAACATGAACTTCAAAACAATTTTAGCTCCTGAGTAGCAAGTTTTTAATTTAATTTGTACAAAATGATTACCAATACCCTTTACTAAAAATAGTGTACCTGGCTAGCATTTAAAAGTTATAACCTTTAGCTTGCCATGATTGCTAAAAGTCATCTGTTATGTGTTTTTAAAATCTGCGCTAACACTTGTGGACCATTCATGCCATACTGAAGCTGATTTTCTACTTTATTTTTTCAGTTGTTCATGGTGGACAATGGAGCAGATGACTGGAGAATAGCCATGACTTATGAGCGTATTTTCTTCATCTGCTTGGAAATACTGGTGTGTGCTATTCATCCCATACCTGGGAATTATACGTTCACATGGACGGCCCGGCTTGCCTTCTCCTATGCCCCATCCACAACCACCGCTGATGTGGATATTATTTTATCTATACCAATGTTCTTAAGACTCTATCTGATTGCCAGAGTCATGCTTTTACATAGCAAACTTTTCACTGATGCCTCCTCTAGAAGCATTGGAGCACTTAATAAGATAAACTTCAATACGCGTTTTGTTATGAAGACTTTAATGACTATATGCCCAGGAACTGTACTCTTGGTTTTTAGTATCTCATTATGGATAATTGCCGCATGGACTGTCCGAGCTTGTGAAAGGTAAGTTTGTTTCTTTTCCTGAGAACATAATTTACCATATGGTATCTTTACAAGTAAGAAAAAAAAACATTTTAGACTTGAGACGTGTAGTGTCTCACTCTTGAAAGTTTTGGATTCTCTGACAGGCTTCTTTGAAATGACTGTGACAAAGCTTTTCTGAACATTTTTTTCATAGAGCAAATGCCTTCATGCTTGTGTGTATTCTTTCTAATTTGATCAGTGTTTAGTAGAGGGCTGCCTTTATAATCTGTGCCAAAATTTGGAGACCTAGAAATTGTACAGGTGACTTATTGGAAATGTGAGTCTAATGGTAATATTGAGTCATTTCCATGCCTGATTACTTATGAGCGTTTATTGTTGAGACAGAAATCCCCTGAAACAGCATTGATGCAAGTTGTCTGGACTTTAGGGAATATCTTAAGGTGGCTTGTTGGCCTTAGTTCCTGCTTATGACAGTATTCAAATGATTACTTGATAAGGAGCTTATGGGTATACATATTAGTTTTTATTGAACTTTTAATGATTAGTAAGAAGAGGCAATGTGTATTTCTTTTATTGTCTAAAGAGCTCTGGTAGTCTAGATCTAGGCATATATTCTCAGATTTCAGGAGTGGCTCAGTGATCTTAATCAGTTATAGCATTAATAATGTTAACTTTGCCATTTAAGAAAAATAGACTAATGACATAAACAGGAAGAGCTGTATCATAATGGGGTAGGGAGTACCTTCATATGAACTTGGTTAAGAAAATTCAAGTTGAAATTAACAATGAAGATACAGGAATGATTTAGAACTTTCTAGGAGTGTTGAAAGTTCAGAGGTTAGTCTTTGTAGAATTTTTTAAATTTCAATTTGGCTTTTGAATGTCAAGGTGATACACTCAAATAGTTTAAAGAAGGAAAAAATCTGTGTGAGAGTTGCTGCAAAAAAATAAAAGGGGAACCCTGAACCCTCCCAGCCCATTCCAGGTTTCCAGAAGCATTCACTTTAAATCTCTTTAGCCATTCCCTTGGTAACTGCTTTTTATATTTTTAAATAAAATTGCTTATGTTGCTGCATCTAGTTTTTTTGTTGATGTTGTTCTGGAGCTATCGATTAACTTCCTTCTGTGGAAGTTGGAATTTTTCCTTTTTCCCGTATATAAACACACCTCTTTCACAACTTCATCCCTCCCCAGAAAAGTGATTTCTATCTCCCTATCTCCCAGTAAGATATATAAACCCTAAAATCTGTATTCTATATTTACATTGTTAAGACTATATAAACTACATTTGTAGCTGAACAATATAATATGATCATTTTTTCTTTCCTGCACAGTTTTTTACTTTTTCTGGAAGAAATAGTTACCTCATTTTTTATTTGCTTAGTTTTCTGTATACTTAGCACTAAATTGTCTCTAAATTCTCTCACATTATATAAATACCTTTTACTCTTTTCACATATATTAAGCAGTTTATCAATTTCACCTTGAAGAAATGATTCTAAGAACATTCTGACTTGCGTCTCTATCATGTTGAGGACTTTCTTTGCCTTTTTTGTTTGGTGAGTAGCCCCTTTCTTGAACCCCATTTCACCTTCTTTCTTCATTCTTTATTTTGGTAGAATCTGTCTTCCAGTAGTTTTGAAGCAAAGGTAGTATGTAAGAGAGGTATTTTTGAGATACTGCAGACATGGGAGTCTTTAGTCTTCTCTCATGCTTAATTGGCAGTTGGCTAGATATAAAACTCTTGATTGGAAATCACTTTCCTTCGAAATACTGAAGGGTCCATTTTCTTCTGGTATTCAGGGTCTGATTCCATGCTCGTTTTTTATTTATTTATTTATTTTTTCGGGAGGCTTTTAGGATTGGTATTCTAAAATTACACAAGAACATATCTTGGTGTGCGTCTGTTTTAATCCATGGTATTGGGAACTTAGTAGACCCTGTTCAATCTTGAAATTCATGTCCTTCAATTTTTGGAGATTTTTCTGAATTACTTAATGATTTTTGTTCCTATTTTCTGTTGTGTGGATTATGGCCCTCATATTATTCCTTCATTTTCTTATTCTTTGTTTATAGTTTTCCATTTATTTTTGTTCTATATGTAGAAGATGATCTCAAATTATCTTTAAGACTATTATGATTTTATTTCTTCTGTACTTTATATTAATTTCCGTTGTCTAATTTTTGATCCGTGAATGCCTTTTTTTAAAATAGCGTCATGCTTTTTTTCATAAACTTTTCTCTGGAGTTGTTATTCATAACTTTTTGAAATTTTTTCTCTTTGCATTTTTTTTTGTTTCCCCAAAGATGCATTTTTCTTTTGTTTCGGCTTCTGTTTTAGGAGATTTTTTGTACATATTTCAAATTTATCAACTGCTGGCTTTAACTGCAGGCTTTATGAAAAGGGTGGCTTGAGCGGGGGACATAGAACACCAATTTCAATACCTTTACATGTTTTGTGTCTTCTCTGACAATCTGACCAGTATATTGGAAGTCTTTTCTGCTGTCTTGCCTGGAAAGCAGAAGCATGAGGTGATAGCGTTTTGGGAATGGAAACACAGGGCAAAGAAGAGGTCTTAACAGTTACTATGCAAGCGTTTGCTTATTCTCCTGGTATCAGTAGAGTAGCTTGCTCTCTCCAGTGTCTGGTGCCCTGCAGTAAGTCCACAAACCTTGTGTTTTACTGTCTCCAGATAATAGATTTTCAGACTTCTGCTAGGTTACCGAAGAACAGTTAGTGTTTATACAAAGCAGAAGAGGAAATCTATGTGTCTAACTGCTTTTATACCATCTTTGAACCTATCCTCCCATTCGAAGTTATCCCCACCTGCAGAGGTATTGGTGTCAACAGTGCCTGAGTAATGGGTGAGGGGGTTGGTTCTCAGTGCACGTGAGGTTGCCTTTTGGTTTTTTACCACTATTGCCATCTGCATTCTCATGTCAGGTAAGTCAGTGGCCACATGTCGATTGGCTTTCTAGCTTTTTTTTTCTTTTAATTACTCTCATCATTCATTCTTTTTGTCCTTATGAGTTTATGCTTTTTTGTTGTTTGCTTGTTTTAAAATTACTTATCATCATTTTAAGATGGTTAAGGGAAGGAGCTGAGGCTAACATGTTTATTGAGCCCACCTGCTTTTACCAGAAGTTTTGTAGTGACTAGTTTTTAATATCATGTCTCTGAACCTTTTTATAGAACTTATCTGCATAAATATGCCATTTGAGGGATTAACGTTTTCTTTTTAAAGAAAGGTAGACTCCTTATGGTAATGCTTTGTTTCCTAGCAATCATGGTATTTAGAGGCTTATGATATTTTTTGGAGCAGATGTACCTTATGAAGTTTGAAGAATAAATATGGAAAACTAGTTGACATACCTGTTTACTGTATAAAGATTAGTCCTAATTAAAAATTATGCATAACCATGTAACAATGAGGGAAGCAGCCAGCTCTAACAATATATACATCTCCATGGGTGGTCTGTAGTGCGTCTGCTTCCAAGGGCCAATTAAGAGAGCCTCAAAATTATGCACATGCCATACATTTTCTTTTCAAAAACAGTTCATCTTAGCTGTTTTAACCCATTATCACTAAATACAGAACACCAAGGGCAAGCTGTGCCACATTTCCTTAGCAGCCGCAAGTCTGTGTGTTTTTTAACATGCTCAGATTGTGAGGTGATGACCATTCCTTTTTTCATGTAAAGAGGCAATAAAAGGGGAAAACTGTTCATTTTATAGCAAGAATGAGAGTGTGTAGCCAGCAGTTTCATAAAGGGAAAAAATCCATGACAGCATGGTGGGGAAGGGACAGAGGCCAAAACTCTGGATTGGGGCACTGGGATTTAGTCCCTG
Organism: Cacajao melanocephalus; assembly: GCA_963573385.1. NCBI lineage: Eukaryota > Metazoa > Chordata > Mammalia > Primates > Pitheciidae > Cacajao > Cacajao melanocephalus. Next base: position 69,646 of record CAUYLG010009710.1, read on the forward strand.
TTGTGTAATTTAGAGGCTGAGTGACCTCAGGTCAAACATCTCCGCCTTTTTGCCTTAGGTTCTTCTTTTGCCAACTAAATGGCTTGTTCAGAGTTTTTCTTCTTAAGGTAATGTTTTATCATTACACAAATGCGTCAAAGAAAAAAAAATCATTAACCAACATTGTGATAATAGAAGATTTTCCACATTTGGTTTTTTATTAAACTTCCCATTTTGCTGCACAAATTCTCCAGATTGTGATTTGTAAGATACAAAGATAGAAAAGCATTTTTTGTTTTTACATAAATTTGCAATTTTGAACGTGATGTCACCGGCATCTTATACTTCCTTGATGGTTATTTTCTGACCCTTTTTTCCCTCTTATGTGAAGTTTGCAATACTAAATATAACACACAGCTTTTCTATTTATTTTGTTTAGGATTTGGATTTGAATGAATCCCACTAGCTCCATCTTTGGTCCATCTAAGCATCCTCTCCATGTAAAAAGGGGAGATTCACATCTGATAGAAGTTATTTTTAGTTAATTAGATAACTAAAAAGAGACTTAGACTTTTAGACTTTTTTAAAAAGAAAGAGGTGGAGAAAGAGAGAAACAGCTTTCTAGAGAAGTTTGCATTAAAAACCTATTCCTGTCCTTCCAGGAGCACAAGATTCAGGATTTCTAGAAGTTTCTAGAAATTGTTCTGTACTAATGGGGAGAGCATCCTATATGAGGCATCTGTTCCTCGTGGTATTATATTCCTGGGCATATCATGCACCTTTGAAGTTTTTTTTTACCTGTAGGTAAGAAAAATTATCTTTTTTTGTTTTTTGGTGAATGATAGGAGGAGGAAGCAGAGTAACAAGAATCTAGCTTTATTTCTGTGGCCTACGTTTGTTAATAAGCAGCTGCCTCAGACCAGACCACAGTAATCTACTCTTTTTCTGGTTAGGGTTTGGCTTTGTGTTAAGGTAGACGTCAGTCCTAGGAAGAACACTGTCCTCTGAAGCAACCTGAGAAGTGTGGCCTAGTGCTACTAAGCGATCTCATGTTCATGGAGTCGCAGGCCAAGGCATTTACTCGTCATGTATTAGGAGAAATTTCAGGAACATTTGTATTTTAGAAGAAACCTGAAACGCGGAGCTTGGGGTCCTGAAAATTGGGAATTATCTAATCCTGACTTCTATCTTTGAGGCTTCTCTAGTTTTGTAAAGATAGCATAGGCAGGTATTCACCCTAAAGTGTGTTTCACTGGGAATGGTTTCTGAGCAAGATTAGTCACCATTTTGCAAGTGGTAGAACTGGATATTGTGGGTCAGTGCTGTTACACAAAGAAAGGAGTTTTGTTTCTTTTTCACTGTAAGAGTTCTCAGACCATTTAAGATATGTATATGCATTAGAAATACCCAAGAGGAGAAAGGAGTATTTATTTGGCCATGCTTTCTGGGAAACTTGACATGTGGCATATGACATATGAAACTTTCCGTACTTGCCATATGATAATATTGAAGTTTTGGAGATAGAAAGGAATTAAACTTCCTGGACTGTTTGGAAATTCAAAATAATGTTTCTGTGTTCAATGTAATCTTTTCCTTTTGACATAGTTTTGTAATGCTGTGGTAGAGGGGAAATTTGGGGATGAAAAGGAAGAGGGAGGGCAAAGGTGAGTTAGGAATTTAGGTGGTAGTGTTCCCAAGCAGAAAAGCAAACATTATGATAATATGTAATAAATTGGAGATTCCAGGTAATGTTTGGAATGGAAAAGGATCATTTAGTTAAAAAAGTGGCCAACTGTTGTCCTTTCTTTTCCCATTATTTTATCTCTCAGGATACTTAAATATGCATTAACCAGGTATCATTTGTTAAGAGGGAATGTTTTCTAAAAATGACTTAACAATGGTTTGCTCTTTTTGAAAGTAGACAAATTGGAGAAGCATAATGCAACTTTTGAATAGCTTTGGATAATCTAACCTGCGTTTCAGAGGGATAAAGAATAAATTCTCATTGTCACTAAAAACTAATAGATGAAAATAAATTTGGTATTTATTTCTCAAATTAGCATAGAGAACCTGAGGAATAGAGTCTTCAATTTCAGTTATGTATTTAAGTATTCAGTTCTTAAAAGTATATTTTGTTTCTTTCATTAGAATAATCCAGTTAGACTTCACTCTATTTTTTGTCACCCTGTCACTAATACTCTCCTATGTTATATTATTTTGTTTTTGTTTTTAATTTCTTGGAAGATGATTTCTGAAATGCAGTTAAAACATACTGTATTATTATATGGTCCGTTAGAGAAGCAGAGCCAAGAGGATATAGATATAAATATTTGAGAGGGAATTTACTACGCGAATTGTCTCACAGGGTATGAGAATTGAGAAGTCCCAAGGACAGGCCATCTGCAAGCTGGAGACAGGGATGCTGGTATTGTGGCTCAGTCCAAGTCCAACAGCCTCAGATCTAGGGAGGCTAATGGTACAACTCTCAGTCCAAGGCTGAAGGCCTGTGAATCCAAAGAGATGCATGCAGGTGCAAGTCTTGGAGACGAAAGGCTGGAATGCCTGGAGTTCTGATGTCCAAGGAGAGGAGAGGAAGAGTGTCCCAGCTCCAGGAGAGACAGAAAGAGAAAGAGAGAGAGAGTGTGTGAGAGAGAGAGAGAGAGAGAGAGAGACAGAGAGAGAGAGACAGAGAGAGAGAGAGACTCACCTTTTCTCTGCCTTTTTTATTCTATCCTAGCCCCCAGCCAGGATGGTGCTCACCCACATTGAGGGTGGATCTTCCCCGCTCATTTCACTGACTCATACACCAGTCTCCTTTGGAAACACCCTCACAGACACTCAGAAATAATGCTTTACCAGTTCTCTAGGTATTCCTTAATCTAGTTAAGTTGACACTTAAAATTACCCATCACATATGGTATATTGTGGAATATTACAGTCAAATCATGCCCCATAATAAAACTACATACAACCTAAGTTTTATATAAAATAGCTGCTTTTAGCACAAGGATTGGTTATGTCTTCTGACATCAGTAGTATGAAGGAGTTGCTAAGGGAAAGCTCCTGTAGGATGAGAGAATATCCTGTTTTGTAACTAGACAGATTCCTAGTCTCTTATTTTATAGAGGATATATAATTTGGGGACACACTTTCTCTATGTCCCTATAAAAAATATGCGATTTGGGCTCCCACTTGCATATGGAATATGGGCATTGACTAAAATTTTGTCCATACTAAATTAAAATGAATACCCTTGCTCCTGAGCACCAATAAAACAAAAAATAGGTTGGTAGTTGTTTACATCTAGTAAATTAATTTAGCATTGCAGTGGATGTTTTTTAGTAACTCAGTCCATTGCCCTAACACTATGTGTGTTCATTACTTCTCTTTGTAGAACATGCTTTTAAATGAACTTTAAGTTTCAATATGTGATCAACTCTCTATAGAGTTCTTAAATGATCTGGGTTCTAATTTTCAAGTTTTCCATTTCAAAAAAGTTACAGTTGGTTTTTATCTGTTTATATAACATAAGCCAGTTGTCATGGAGGAACAGATGAATGGCATCTGAAAGCTTCACTTCTTCTATTTGTGTTTTTTTTTATTATTATTTACATAGGATGAATGTGAAATAGGGAGCTACATATTAGAGTGCTAGCTCATTTTCCTGGTTGGTCAGCCATGATTTTGTTCTATATTTTCAGGAGAGTCACCCAGAGGCCTACTCCTTTTCTAGCACTGGCCATTAGAGGTGCCTATTTCCTGATGATTTACTTAAATTGAAACGTTACTTGGGATCAAATTTCTTTAATAGTTGTAAAAGTAGTCATAAAATATGCATTGCGGTTCCGGGGAAACATATCCACCTTGATTTATTATAGAATATTGGATAATTAGATTATTTCTTACCACTTGAAGTTTCAGCTGTTGCCAAGTTAACTCTAAGCATTTCATCAATGGATTTGTAATTTGTGGTTGATGGCAATGTAATACGTTGTAAACTTCTACTTCCAAGTGGGTCTGATTCATACACACAGATATAGCATTTTCAGGCTCATAAATGAGTCACAACTTTAAAATGGGCCCTTTCAAGTTATAAAAGTTGGCAGTTTGAAAGCATTCATCCTGCATCTGTGACTTGCAAAACATCAGTGCTAAGTATAATGTTTGCCAAATAAATTGGTCATTAAAGTCTTTTGGAAAGAAAAACCAATACTCTCTCAAATTCAATTTTTTCTTCTTTTTTATGCAGATATGCTTTTTGTTTTGTTTTGTTTTTATTTCTGTATTTCTATTTTTTGAGTTGGAGCCTCGCTCTTGTCACCTAGGCTGTAGGGTAGTGGCGCGATCTTGGCTCACTGCAACCTCTGCCTCCTGGGTTCCTGTGATTCTCCTGCCTCGGCCTCCCAAGTAGCTGGGACTACAGGTACCCACCACCATGCCTGGCTAATTTTTTTTTTTGTATTTTTAGTAGAGACGGGGTTTCACCATGTTGTCCAGGCTGGTCTTGAACTCTTGACCTCAGGTGATCCGTGATCCGCCCACCTTGGCCTCCCAAAGTGCTGGGATTACAGGCATGAGCCACTGCGCCCGGTCTTGTTTTTATTTTTTATTTTTGGACTACCTCCTGAGAGAACAATGAGGAGTAATATTTGTTGGCAAGGGGCTTTGAGACCCTGGTTTAAAGAATGCAGATTGAAAATACCAGCAGTGTTAAATTCAGGTAGAAAAAAAAAAAAATGAAAAGCTCGACAGCTCAGGAATCTAACCTCAGTGAACTCATAGTCAGTGCATTATGTTCCTCCTCATCCTGTCATCCATGCTGATGTACAGATTTCATGGGATACAGGTCCTAAGTGTCTTCTGACTTTGAAAACCCCTGAAATTATCCATATAGTACATTAGACAGCATGCATATGTGCACTCCTGGGCAGCATTCTCATGTAATTCAGCTTCAGAACTACTGTGCCAGATGAAAAGAAGGAACATAAAGTTTAATGTAAATGTCCTGACATTCAAGCCATTTTGTCGTTAAGAAAATTAATACATTTCTTAGAAAATTAATACATAGATGGGGCTTGGTTGGAGAAAATGCAAGTGTTTCCTACATTCCTACTGGATTTTCTGCATTGTATGTTTTTAAGTTTTATACCTTTTATTTTTAAATGTTTCTTTAATGCAAAATAGTATTAAAATAACCATAGAAATGCAAGACAAAAGGGGTACCTTTGCATGCCATGAAATATACAAGTTTTAAACATTTGCTGAGCTTGGATGGATCTGTTTTCTTTTATAATGTTAAGGTTTTATGACCGTAGTCCATGTTAATGGACTTGCTTACTATTATTAGAATTAATTGGGGAATGGGATAGATTTTAGTATTGTATCCCCAAGCTGCTGTCAGATAATATAGCACCTACTGTCTTTCAAGGGAGCCTCTTGGCTTGAGTGTCAGGAGGGACTGTGTGAACTGCTTCTTCACTGCTTGCTGGTTGGTAGAGCAATGTCCAGTCTACAGCTGGTTCATGAGGCTCTGTGGAGTGGGTCATCAGTCTGTCCCACCCTGCTGGTTCCAATGCTAGTTTGTCCCTCATTCAAAATCCCGTGGGTCAATAAATAGTCTGATCACTGTCAAATAATTAAGGAACACTGAAAAGGCCCAGTCATCAGATATTTAAAACATAGTGTGGTGATAAAGCCATTTTGAGTTTGTGGCCATTATTCAGTGAATATTTGGTGATTAAGTACTAGAATTTTAAACCTTTATATAGAGTTTTTACCCTGATTTTTGGCTACAGTGTAAAAAGAAAAAAGTGTTTTTGTCATTTTTTTTTAAAAACAACTTTATTGAGGTATAGTTTGTGTACCATAAACTCCACCTATTTAAAGTGTACAAGATAGTAATTTTAGAGGCTATGCAACCATCGCTACAATCCAGTTTTAGAACAGTTCCTTTACCCTCCAAAACTGTCATCATCCCTGTGCCCATTTGCAATAAATCTCTGCTCCCTCCTGCAGGCCTCCAGGTGACCACTAATATGCTATCTGTCTCCATAAATTTGCTTTTTTGAGGCTGCCAGATAAATGGAATCAAATAATATATAGTCTTTTGCATCTGGTCTTTTTTACTTAAAGATTTCGTTTGCCTGTGTTGTAGTATGTATTGAAGTTTGTTCCTTTCTATTGATGAATACTATTCTATTGTAAGAAAATGCCACAGTTTGGTCATCCATTCACCAGTTGATGTACATTTAGTTGGTTTTCTGTTTTTGGCTACTATTAATAGGGTTGCTGTGAACTTGTGCACACAAGTCTCTGGGTGAACATTTTTTTTTCCTCTCTTATGTAGCCATCTAAGAGTATATCATTTTACAAACCCATCAGTAATCAGCAATGTATGAAGTTTCCAGTTTTATCACATCCTTGCCAACATTGTCAGTTGTGTGTGTGTGTGTGTGTGTGTGTGTGTGTGTGTGTGTATTATATCATATATATGTCATATCTGGATATGGATAAATAGCATTGCCAGTGTGTCTGTATATGCACATGTGTTATGTCTTCATGTGTGTGTATAAACGTACAGATGTATATGGTCTTAATATTCATGTATATAATCATAACCATTCTAGTGAGTATAAAGTGCCATCTCATTGTGGTTATAGTTTGCAATCCTCTAATGACTAATAATGGTGAATACTTTTTATATGTGATCATTAGTTCTTTGTGTATCTTCTTTAGCAAAATGGCCATTCAAATTGCCCATTTTTAAACTGGGCCATTTGTCTTACTAAATTTTAAGGTTTCTTTGTATATTATGGTTACTAGTCTTCATCAAATATGTGATTTTAAAATATTTTCCATGGCTTATATTTTAATTTTCATTCTGTTTTTTGAATGTGCTGAGGCTATGTACACTTGGCTTTCTCTAAGTCAGTCTTGCCTTGCCTCTCAAAGCCATGCAGGAAAATAGCCAGCTACACACAAACAGCTGACTGTGAGCTCTTTGAAGAGGCTTAACTCCCTTGTTCGGTTCTGTGCTTCATATGCCTCTCCTTGTTGCCCTTTCCTACCCTGAAGTCTTTCTTTTCTAGTAACCACTATTCTCTAGTAACAGCAAAGAGAGGAAAAAGCAAAAAAAGACTGTTTTTCAATCCTGCTTAAAAAAGTCTTTCCAGTTCTTGCATTGCTTTGATGGTTGTAGTAGCTATGAAAAATGAAGCTCAGAGAATATACGTCCTTTTTTCACTTAGGATGAAGTGTTCCTGACTTGCCTCCAATGGGAATTTTAATATTCTTTTTGTTTTCTCTCCTAGTTGAGGTAGTAATTTGTTTTGATTGATCCACAGCTTTCTTTGTGACCAAAAGCAAACATTTGTAGTGTGTCTGACCCCATTTTAGGGATGTAGCTAGGCATTGTGTAAAACCAAGCTCCTCCCTCCCTTTTAGGTGACCTTGCTGAGTTTTGTGACCATCCACAGTCATGACTTTGCAAGGACAATGCTCTAGCCACGGGTTGCTTGACCAGATGACCACTGCGTGACTGACTGTTCTTTGTACTGTGGTTTGTATCATAGTGACAGGATACTACAGTACAGCTCACAGAGATGTGGCAATTGATTTTGACGTATGATATTCTCAATACTTCAGGAGCAAAAGATATTTGAGTGACTACTGTCTAATATCTTTGCTTTCATGTCTCTGCTCATGATTTAGTCTTCTAAAAGCTTTCTGTGTCATATAAAATATACTGTTTTAGTTTATTAAATTATATTGAATATTCTAACAGAAGATATAATTTAAAAATAATATTTTATAGACTTTTGGTATTTAATGTGGTTTTAGAACTTCATATAAAACCTAATGTAAGAATCATGGTTTGTAAATATGAAAGCCACAAAGTAAGGCACACATTATTCAGAACCAATTTATTAGCAGAAAATATCTTTTATGTCAGTGATCATGGAGAAAATTTAAATTTGGCGACTTTCTTGCTTTAAAGAAATGGTTGTGATTGAGCATATTAGTAACTGTAAACTCCTGTTTTTGAATGAAACTGGGTTATACTAGGCATATATGGAGAATCATCTTAAATGCCCACTTGGTATTATTTGGAGTAATACCTTTTATTCCAGAGGGCATCTTACAAAATGGAACATCCAGTTCAAAAAGATGAGCTTTCGTCAGAGTAATTATAATCTGTTTTAAATTTTAATCTGGTTTTGTCCCAGAGGATATAATGTTATCAAATGAAATACCCAATATAAAAAATCAGCTTTGGTCATTAGTTTTAATCTAATTTAATGGTGACCAGGCCTTAGAATTTCTGGCTTACTACATGTCTGGAAGGGAACAAGTATTTTTATATTTACTATTGTTGTTATGGTAATCTGCCTACTGTGCTTTCTACTATTTAGTAAGGTGTTTTTGTCGTTCTGTCTTGTTTTGTTTTGTTTTGCTGTTAAGATGGGTTCTGAGAAGTTTGGAGGTGTCAGCGTGAAGTGAGAAGCCACTCTGCTAGGTTTTCTATTCCTGTTTAAAGATTCCATTTTAAAAATATCACACTGATACCTTTTGTGCCTCTTCTTATCCACCATTCACCTGCTGTATCATCTAGATCTCTGTTTTTCAGCCCTACCAAGGTCACTGGCATTTATTATGATGGGCAGGTATTTTGGGTAGATGCCTGATAGATGGTTGGTGGTAAAAGGACTCAAGGTACCATAGTAGGCAGGTTTGATGTGGTCAGAAAAAGAACTAGGGAGACTGTTGTAGCCAGTAGTCAGTAGAGTAGTTGCTTAAAACTTTTGTCTGGCTCAGAGGAGGTTAGGAGATGAGTTCTCTCTGCAGGTTAAAGGTGTTCGTTACGTATTTATGGTGTTCTATACCATGTATAAATGGGAGTACCAAAGCCCCATCTGAATCCGTCTGCTCAATGGTAAAAGGTATATTTGATACCATTTGAATAGCTACCAAACCCAGAGCCCTTTAATATCTGGGTCAGATAAAACCTTACAAGTCATCTAATCCTATCAGGCCAAGAGGAACACCAACTGCTGTCATTCCATGCAGACTTGTAGAATAAATGTTTCTGCACAGATGTGTACCTATCAGTTATAACAATAGAAGACCAATGATTAATACTTCATGAGTGACATAAAGTGTTAAAATTTAACCCCACAAAGGGTCATTATAAAGAGAATAGCTAATGGGAATAATATATATTAAATGTGAAAAAAATTCTTAGATCTTTATTTTAGGAGGTTCATTTCCAAGTAATTAGGGTTTTACCATTTAGTATGTTAACAAAGGTTAATAAGGAAATCTGTGCTAATTTAAAATTTCTGTGATACAGGGGCGAAAATAGCACTTACTGAATATCTGAAGACTGCAGACACATTGGTCTTGGAAATCTGAAACCTTCCTTATGTGCTGGTCTGACAGGAGGAGGGCTTCACAGAAACATGTCAGGCATGGCACAGCACTGCCTGAAACCCTTCTCTGTGTTCAGCCTAGAAGTATTTCCATTTACTGTGCTGGAGCACACAGACTTCAGACTGAGTTTTCTATGTCTTTTATCTTGGGTGTTGCCTTATGGGCTCTCTGCAACTATGCAGCTGCCATTGTTGCCTGAGATTTGCAACGGGGCAAATAGGGTGGGTGGCAGGGCGGGGGGAGGGGGGAAACAGACAGACTGATGTGAGTACCCCATAAAGCAGCATTTCATCTTTCTTTTCATGAAACTGTCCATATTCTAAGATCACTGTCACTCATCTTAGGTCCTGCTGTGCATTTAATTATTTCTTGGGTATTTCTTGAAAGCCTCACTAATAGGAATAGCAATCTAACATTGTTCCTTTTGGAAATGCACTCCGCAAATGCTGCTCACTAAGGTCTGCAGAACTTCTGTGAATCCCCATCACTGCCTCTGGAAAAAAAAAGCATCATGAGTTTTAAACCCCCACATTTCACTTCCTCATGCAAGCATATCTTTAGGTAACCACATCACTGAATGTGACTGAGTAGGCTATTTAAAAGAGAACATAAGAATTTTTTTTTTTGTAGCTCTTTAGCCAGTTTTACTTTTTATTAGAGATTTTATCTGGTTTAGACTTCATCTTAATTTGTGCTTTGCATTGATAACATTTTGTAGGGAAAAACAGCAGCAAGAATTAACAAAATGAAAGTATTCTTTTTAGTGTACTAGGCTAGCTAAAGTAGGGGTTGGTAAACCATGGCCCTTGGGCCAAATCTGGCCCACCATTTGTTTTTGTGAAGCCCATGAGCTTCACATTTTTTAATTGCTTGGGGAAAAAGAGAATATGTGATAGAGACTGTATGTAGTATGTAGTCTACAACGCCTAAAATACTTATTACCTAACCTTATGCTGAACAAGTTTGCCAACCTCTTTTCTAATGAAGCATCATTCTGTCAAATTTGTTTTAAGCACAATGTGATATTTTAAATTACAAAGCATTTTAAAATTTTTACTTTGGAGTCAGACAATGGATTTTCTGTTTTTTGTTTGTTTTTTGGGTTTTTTTTTTTTTTTTTTTTGAGACACAGTCTCGCTCTGTCACTCAGGCTGGAGTGCAATGGCGTGATCTTGGCTCACTGCAACCTCTGCCTCCCCCATTCAGTTCTCCTGCCTCAGCCTCCTGAGTAGCTAGGATTATAGGCATGTGCCACCACATCCAGCTAATTTTTGTATTTTTAGTAGAGACGGGGTTTCACCATGTTGGTCAGGTTGGTCTCAAACTCCTGACCTCATGATCTGCCCACCTCGGCCTTCCAAAGTACCAGGATTACAGGTGTGAGCCACTGCGCCCGGCCCAGACAATGGATTTCTATTTGTTATAGCTTAAATATGGTGGTACCACCCCCTACCAAATAATCACTATAATATCTTTAGGAATAAGTATAAACTACTTTTGGTAACCAATGATCAAGCATTGACATTAGTTCCAATGGTAATAGGTGCAAGTACCATACTCAGTAACCTGAGCCTTTCTGACTAGTACTAGCTAGATGTATGAGTAATTTATTTTTACATCTACTAAATAAAAACTACCTTCTTGGCCTATGCAATGGCTTATGCCTGTTATCCCAGCAATTGGGAGGCCAAGGTGGGATAATTACTTTAGGCAACGAATTCAAGACCAGCCTGGGCAACATAGTAAGACCCCTGTCTCTGCAAAGAATAAAAATAAAAAATTAGCTGGGTGTGGTGGCATGTTCCTACAGGCCCAATTACTTAAGAGGCTGAGGCAGCAGGATCACTTGAGCCCAGGAGTTTGAGGCTGCAGTGAGCTATGATCATGAGGCTATACTCCAGTCTGGGGGACAGAATGAGACCCTGTCTCAAAATAAAGCTACCTTCTCCATTCATCTACAGAGAATACAGTGAGATATGAAAGAAATTGCTGTGATCTCTTGAGGAATATGGTCTTTTAGATTTTAACTTCATTGACCTTGGGCAACATCAGTACAACACTGAGTCATTAAGAAATCTCATCTGAAAGCTGTGGAGGAGCAGGTCTTGATATAGACTTGGAGCAGAAGCCTCCAAAACATTGTCATTGAACATTGGCAGAATGCCTTTCCTTTGAATAGGGAAATAATGTAAAGTCTTCTTGCAATATCTCTCTCTGCAATATGTAAACTGAGCTCTGCATAAAGCAATGGCTCTAGGCTTGTTATTCTTAGGCCAATTATAAGAGTGAAATAATCTTTATTGCTACTGTGTAGTGGAATACTGTAATAAAATACCATGATTGCCTTTGTCCCATGGTCTCTGCTTCCAGTTGCAGGACTGCTTCTATCAAGTGAAGCCTATGTTACTTAACATGGGAGAAATTGACCAGCAAAAGATTAAAATAATTCCTGTTTGATTTTCTTATGGGAGTCTCTACCATGACCTCTTACGAGGTTTGCCTGCTATCTCTCTTAAGCAATACTACCTTTTCCATAAACAATGTTCATTCCTTAGAAGAGTATAGAGGAAGAAGCTAAAATTTGTCTAAGCTACCAGATGTCAGAGACAGTGTCATGGTTATGATAACATTTTTTTCTTTAAATTAAGAAAGTACTCACAGAACATGCTTTATAGGCAATCCAGAACTTTAGTGGCATGATAAGAATTTCATATTATGTTCAGATTGTAGCTTTCCTCTCCCCACTTCTTCATTCTATTTGACCCTTCAGACAGGCTGTAGATCTGGTTCATTTTGGCTGGGCCTGCTGTGGGCCAAAGGACTATCATTTTATAGCAATTTTAGAGCTAGGAAAAAATAATATTCCCCTTCCACATTATTTTTGATGGACATATTTTTCATATTTAAGACAGTTTGGGATATGACCAAAAATTGCATTGGTGCTTCTTTTTCAAAACAAGTTGATTTCTTGAATGCTGCAGATTTTTGTACCTTTCCAGTACAGCCTAATTTGTCTTAGCTACTTTTTCATCTGTTTTGCACATAGCCTTGGATATTCTTGATTTTAGTGTATGTTTCCTTTTTATAGATGGTCTTTGCTGGGAAGGAAGAAATCCTGGCGTATGGTTTTTAGTGAACAAACATATATGAAATTTTACCAAAACAAAAAAAGCCAACATGTTGGTTAGATGTTCTTAAGGTAAATTTAATTTATTTATTTTATTACTTTTTTAAAACTTTTGAGACAGGGTCTTGCTCTGTTGCCCAAGCTGGAGTGCAGTGGCACGATCCCAGCTCACTTCAACCTCTACCTCTTGGGTTCAAGTGATTCTCCTGCCTCAGCCTTCTGAGTAGCTGGGATTACAGGTACTCACCACCCCGCTCAGCTAGTTTTTGTATTTTTACTAGAGACAGGGTTTCACCATGTTGGTCAGGCTGGTCTCAAACTTCTGACCTCAGGCGATCTGCCCGCCTTGGCCTCCCAAAGTGCTGGGATTACAGGCATGAGCCACTGTACCCAGCCATAAATTAAATTTAAAAAGAATGTATCTGTAATTTGGCCAACTTGATTAAAATTCAAATTAATCTTCTTGGTCTTTTTTGAAAGAATCCAGGGCATTTGAACCACCCTTACGTTTCCCAGCTTTTTACTATCAATAGTCACTGGTATTTTACTAAAACCATTTTGCTAATTAGTTTTTTCCAACATTGCTGCTAGGCACAAAGAGAGAATGTGAGTCAATCAGAAAGAGAACTTGTGCTGCTACGGGAGGTGTCTCCAAATCAAGGAGTGGGCGTGGTTTAGACATGTCTTACTGCTATAGATTAAATTTTTATGTTCCCCCCAAATTCATGTTGAAACCTAATTTCCAATGTGATGATATTTGAAACTGAGGGCTTTCATAGAAGATTGGGTCATGAGGGTGGAGCCCTCATGAATGGAATTAGTGTCCTTATGAAAAGAGACCCCAGAGAGCTCCTTGGCCCCTTGCTGTGGGAGGACACAGAGAGAAGATGATTGTCTGTGAACCATGAAATGGGCCCTCACCAGGCACTGAATCTTCCTGTGAACTGATCTTGGACTTCTCAGCCTTCAGAACTGTAAGAAATAAATGTCTATTTTATATAAGCTAGTCAGCTTATGGTATTCTGTTATAGCAGCTTAAACAGACTAAGACAATTATTCTTCCCTAAAAACAGAAAAAAGACTGAATGTACAAGTCTGTTAGGGTTAGAAATGGCTAGGCATTCCAAAACAAAACAAAATGGGATCATGTATTATTTAAGTGTCATCTTTTAAATACCCTTCAGTAAGTCTGACCATGTGGTCTCCTGGATTTGCTTTGTGTACAGCTGTGGGCTGTTTTATTTGAACAAACATGGGCAGACCATCATCAGAGCTCATAGATGACTGGCACTAATCTGACTGGAATTTCTCAGAAAGCACATTCTGTTAAAGTTGGTTGGCCTATTGCCAGACAAATGATTAACACTTTTTTTTTTTAATAATAAGTTTTATCAACCTCAGGGCTATTGATTGGCCAGATATAGTCTTAGAAAGTAAAAGTCACAATTCATGGTATGTGGCAAATAAAGTTAAAACATAGAAGTATCCACATCTCCCAGCACATAAGCTGGCACAAAGCTGGTGTTCAATTATTGCATTGCCTGTGAAGCATTACCTGAAGTAAAACAAGGCACATTTCCCCAAATTTTCATGGAGTATTGTATTGCTGATTTACAGCTTGACTCCTTGAGGGCAGGGATGATAGCTCTTATTTTCTCTGTGCCCAGCATCAAGCATTAAACCTGGAACAGAACCAGTGATCAGAAAATCGTTGTTGGATAAGAGAATCGGGGCTAATTTTGGATATTTTGCTGATTTTTAAGGTTCTTTCCTCATCATGTCCTCAGATTTAATTGGATTGGCATATAGGTCCCCACTCACCCTCACACCCCTAAAAAAGATACAAGCAGAAAAACAGAATGGTATGATATGAACCTAAATAAAAGGGCTAATCAAAAGCTTCCTTATCCAGGGACTTAGGAAGTGTTTCATAAGTTGCATTCCAATCAGTAAGTTAGATTTGCCCTTATTTATATTAAGACCTATTTCTAAAGGTATTCATTTATTAGGAGAGGAAAAAAAAATCCTGCAAACAGGTCCAGGGGCAGGCAGTGAAAAGAGGTATAAAATTTCTTACCCATTATCTTATCTACAGATATATATATTGGCATGTTTACTTGGTTGTGGGGAGCATAAATATAAAAAATGGCATATTCTTTGTCCTGTAGGAGCTTACAACATAATAGGTATACACATGTGTAAACAAATTGTCATATGAGAGAGAAGCAGTCAGTATAATTAAGAGACAAGCAAACAGGTCATTAAATACTAATTTCAAAACTTAGGGGAAGACTTTCTAGAAAGAAAATATTTGATTTGAGGCTTCAGAATAAATCCAGTTTCAAAAAGCCAAAAAGTGAGGCAGGATATCCCAGACAGAAGAAACAGCATAAATATAGGCATGGAGAAAGAGCAAGTGCAGGGCAATTTCAAAAGTCAGAGAAGTATCTGCGTCCAAGTGAAGAATTTATGAAGGGTTGCAGTTGGAAATTAAGCTAAATTGCAGCTGATGCATGGGAAAATATGGAGTCTGGATTTTAGTCCGTAGATGTGTTCCCAAATTCTTCCTTAGTAATGTTTATGCCAGCGGGAATATTATCTATTAGAACTTTTATTACATTGAAATTTTTCTTAAATACTTGACATTACCGTAACTATAGATAATAATAAATCTGTATTACTTGCTCTGAATAAATCCAGAAAACCAAACAGTTAGAACATTTTGACACTGTTCCTTCGCTCATGCTCTGAGTTGAACCTGCAGGCTTGTTAAAAAGGGAGATCAGCACACATCAGAAGCATGATCCTGACCTGTGAGCACTAAACTGACATCTTTTCTTAGATATACTGAAAGAATCAAAAGAAGAACAAAATGAAAATAAATTGCTAAGAATATTATAGTTTTTAATGTTGAGTCTCTATGCTACTGAAATTCATCTCAAATACTTCCTAAAAATTTGGCCTGTGCCACTGCCTACATCTTATGCCTTCAGAAACCCAGTTAGGGACACTGGAGAGGGCCTGTTTTAGGTATCTGAGTAATATAAAAGCTGCTCATATTTCAGAAGGACAACCCTGACAGCACTGTGAAGGGCAGTTGGGAGAGGCCCGGCACTGGAAACAGGAAAGCCAGCTGAGAGGCTATCATGTAGCCTAGGCTAGAGGGGAGGGGTCTCCACTAAGGGCTGGATCCTTCAATATTCAGTACTGAGAGAGTAGGACCGAGTGACCCAGACAGAGGCCAGAGAGACAGTCTGAAGAGGAATCTAAGATTCCTAATGTATGTGAAGTAGTGAATGTAGTAGGTACTTAAAATATATACTGAACATAGGAGGAGAGAGTTGAAGGAGGGGCAATGATGGATTTTATCTTGTCCATGCCAAGATGTTGAAAGACAGAAGAGAAGAAGGTGGTCAAGACAAGCCTGAGTATACCTCCATCTATAGACACTGCTTGTATATATAATAGGAGGGGAAGAAAGTAAAAATATGTCAAGGTTCAAGTCAAAGAAAGGAAAGTTAAGGGAATTCACATCAGATGGCCTCTGGTGTCTGTGAAATGAAAGATAAAATTATGTATGGAAAGCAAGCCTGGTGAAGAAATTATGAAAATTCTAAATTCAGTAAATGGAAGATATTACAGTTTGTTCTACCCAAGGCCATGGTGTAAATAAGGGTCTTAACTGTCATGCTTTTAAATATTACAGATTCTGCATAAATCCCAAAATATTGCAACTTCTGATTCACATGGCAATTACTAGGGAAATTCAGCTAGGAGCTAATGATTCTTGTGCATGGCTGAAGGGTCCCACATTGCTAGTTCCACAGGACCTACACCCAACAGTCACAAAATGCGCACATTCACTGCACCAGAGTCACAGGATTTTGGATGTTATGGATGGGGGGGATATTCAAGGTTACCTTGTTCAACTATTTAATTCTTGAATCCTATCAACCGCACAGTGGGTCATTTAAGCCATGCCTGAAACCTTAAGGAATGCACGTATCAATTCCTGAAAAAAACCTGTTATATTCTTGGGCCAATTTATTTTATTTTTAAATATATACAGATTCCCTCAGAGGATATAATAATAATAATAGTTGTGCCTTTACTGGCTGGTTAAACTTGAATTTCTGCTTCCCAATGACCCTGCAGCCCCCAGTCTTGCAGAACAAGAAGTAAGAATCAGGCTGATGCCCTGGTTCATGGCAGCAGAGTTTACTTGATGCAAATATGGGGTTCCTTCTATTTAATGATGTTGGGAACAGTTTAATGAAATATGTATAGTGAAAGTTATTTTGAATACAGATTTTTAAATGCATTGTGTTTCCCTCTTAGAGCTTCAAAACACTCATTCTGTCTAACCTACTTAAGAATCTCTCCTTGCTGTCTATGTGGAATTATGTTACTATGGCTATTCACGTTGGATCCACCTGACCATAAGCTCCCTAATGCACAGTCCACTTCTCATTCATGCATTGCTTCGTTTAGCCATCTGTCAGCTGCAAAATGAGTGCCTGCTTGATGCTAGGCTCTGTTTTAGGTCTGGGGAGAGAACAGTGACAGGTTATTTACATTCCTCTGAATTCCACTGACTCCTGTGTAAATAAGTCATAGGGCCTAGCCCAATGCTGTGCACATGGTAACTGATCCATGAAGAGCTGATAAGTCAATGAAATACATCAGATAATGGGTGTGAGGAGAAGTCTTTTGCTGCTGTCTGAGAAGGGTGAGGCAGAAGCTACATGCAGCCCCAGCTCAGATCTCAAACCTCACAGGATTTAGGGGTTTTGACCTGCATTCAAAACCAAATATATAAAAAAGTGTGCTCTGTATCCAGCCCAGGGGAAATTTGAGCTCAACAGAGATGCGGAGGTGGACAGGGGGCAGGATTCAAGTAGCAAATACTGACTGCTTCTCTCTTCTCCATCCTCCCCAGTAATCACCTGCCCTTTCTGATTTAGCCTGTTATGTGCCCGATGAGTGCGTACTTTCTGCTAGAGGTAGCCTAGAGTGGCAGCACAGTTGATGTTAGTAAGAAGAAAAACTAGTGGTAAAACATTTATTTTCTAAAATCATTTGAATCACAGCTGACCTTGAGATGCATGTGTGAATGTGGGCTGTGTTTGAACTTTCTCCCTGCCTTCCTCATGTGAAAGCTGATCCACCAAGCGACCTGTCACAGCCTCTGAGCACTTGTCATTTCTTTCTGCCCCTGCTGCTTACATACCGTTGGCAGCTCCAAGAGACACATTCTTGGGCTGGATTGTATGTTCTCTCTAACAGTAGCATCTGTTCAACCCTGAAAGTTAGGTCTCCTTTCCTGTGCTGCCTCTCTGCTTCACTGTCCTAGCAGCAGTATATTCTGTCTTTTCGCTCCTTGGGGCAGGGTTTTGCGTTCTTTCACATAGGGGAAGAAATGACTTGCAGTGCTATGAGAATGAGTCTTCCATGGACTTATTAAGCCTCTGTAAAAATTAGGAAATGAGATTTTTTTTTCCTAAAAGCAACTGGAAAACAAGGATTTAATTATTTATCATTTAAGGAGGACTAACTTTGAACTTTGATTTGCTGGGAGAAAAAGAGAGGGTAACATCCCCTTTAGTTATGTGCATGAAATGATTGTATATGACTATATATATGCAAGCTTTCATTTCTTTAGTTTCTGTGGTGCCATACTTCATTGAAAAGTCAGAAATGAGAAACTGTGTAAAAATGAATAAGGCTTGTTTCCTCGACATTTCTACATGTGTAAGTCTCTTATACAAGAATTTTTAAAAATTAATCTTGAGTTATATGCCATCAACGTAAAGCACAGTGTAATTTTTTTATGATTTGTCTTTCTTTCATTTAAGTTTAACATTTTAAAAAGGACATACACATTTTTATAAAGGGTTTAGCTGGAGATACTACTTGTCAGCATCCTAAATATGGTTGTAGCTTTATCGTGGGCTTCCTTCCTGAGAACTGAAGTAAAAAAAACACACACATTCAAATTGAAAAGTGGACCTGGTTTACTAATTAATTTGCAAAATGAAAGAGGTGGACTAACCAGTTTAGTTTTTCTAGCTCAAACTTGTGTGCCTTTGTGGTGTTGTGGTGATTTGCAGGCTGTCAGGAGGCACTCTAGCGATGTATCTTTAATACGGTGATCACGTTTTGTTGATCCAGGCACATTATTTTGCACATTCAAGTAATGTGTAGTACAGTGATGCATTATAAAAAAGGATAACTGTTCCCATGTTCTCAGGGATGCATGAATATATTTCTGTAAACCACTCAGATATCAGCTGCAAGACAGAAAAGATCCAGACTATGTCTGATGCCTACTAGTGCTCATTAACTCTTTGCTGAACTACTTTGAAAAACACATTACGATCTCATTCATTCTAGGGTGATATTTCCTGTAAGGGGGCAGATTTTGGTTCTTGGTGGGGAGTGGTGAACAAATGTTACTTTTTATGTCTAAAATATAAATAGTGGTAAAGTACCAAATCAGACCAATTAGTGTCCTGTGGTGTTAGAATATCATGGAGGGCAATTAGGGAAACAAGTGTCTAGAAAGTCTTCTTAGAGGAGGGATCATGAAAAAAAAAAAGTCGAGAAATCCAGATTATTCTAATGTTTCTGCTAGAGGATCTAAGGTTTAGAGAGTTGAGGTATCCTATCAGGTTACCTGGCAAGTAAGTGATGGGGCCGGTTGGGCTCTGCAGGCTTGACTGACCGTAAAGACCCAGTGCAGCATTAACTTGTTAGCTGACTTTGTGGGCTGGGCTGGTAGGGGTCAGCTGTGCAGGGTTTAGGGAGTTTGAGGTTATATGATATGTGCATAAAGTTTAGCCAAACATTAATGGAGGCACTGGGGAAGTAGACAGGGTTTTGCTCACCATGTTTCTAAGCAGGCCATTGTGTTATGCAGATGAGTGTCTTGGAATGGTGCTGTGTTAAATTCATTTTACTTTTTGCTTTGATAGCCAAGGTGGACATTCAAATATTTTAAAAGGAATTTCAGGTACTCCAAAGATACTACATTGTAAATTTAAGGCCCCTGTGCATGATTTTGGCCTGTGACATTGGCATAGGCTTTAATCCACATGGACCAGTCATCGCACACATTTGCTTTCTTCTGGTAATTCATAACTTCTCAGCATCTGGGACACTTAATGTACCCAAACACAGGAGCCGCTGAATTCTTATCATTACATTACTGTGATTACTGCATGGGCTCTTGTCATTGCTAGTGTAATGACAGAGGTGGAGGTGGCTCCGAAGAATGGTGCTGAAGTTTTGAGTCCTCCATATATACATATTTAGCCAGAATCTCTGGGTTGTGTTTACTGAGGATGAGGCCAAAGAAGAGCACATCTTCTTGGAGCTTGTCCTCAAAGCCTCACCATGGAGGTGTATTTTTCCATTCAAGTCACATAATGATGCTTCCACCATAACTTGTGATGTTCCTGACTGCTGATCCTCCACGTTAAGAAAAGATTAGGAGGGAAATCACAGTTAGTGAGTTTTAGACATCATCTAATGACTATAATGATTCAGCCAGAGGACATTTCTAGGATGTGAAAGGAAAAAAAAAAGGAAAGAAGAAAGTGTTGCTGAAATGAAATGGATTTAAATGTTCAGTGTCTCACAGACTGGTGTTTGGAGAACTACAGAAGGAAAACGGGCTTAAATTGCGACAGCAATGTTTCAGTTGAAGTATAAGAAGGAATATCTCAGTAGCTGGAAGTCTTTGACATTTGAACCAGTTACCAAGAGAAGAAATGACATGGACCTCTCTAAGGCTCTTTAGAAATAAGATTGATTTCCTATCTGTCTGAAATGCAGTTGAAATAGGCCTACCTTGGAAGTAAACATAGTTTGTTTAAGGTTTCCTATGTCCAAAAAGCCTCTGAGTGATAAAAAAAAAAAAAAAAAAAAAAGTTTTGTGTGTGTTTTTTTTTAAAGCAACTTTTCTATATGGAGTGGAAGAGAGGCAGCCAGTTGCAAAGAGCATAGCCTCTGTCCTGGAGCGAGACAGCTTGGCTTTGATCCCAGACCCACTGCCTACCAGCTTTGGGATTTTGTGAAACTTTCCCAGACTTCTGTCCCTCTAGGTACTCATCTGCAAAGCAGGGCTATCATAGTACATACCTCATATGGATGCTATAAGGATTCATATAAGTTAATATTTTTTAAATTCTATATAAAGGTTTATTAAAAGTCTTGAAAGTCATTATGTAAAGACTTTGTATCATCTTTATATTACAACAGGACTCTTTTATATATGTCTTTGAGGTTGCATGCATATATTGCTGTCTCATATCCACAAGGACACTGTGTAAATAAACTTTTGCCTGCATTTAAAGCATTTCCTGTTTAGAGATTCAGATACCTGGAAAGCATACTTGAATTGTTAAGAGAACCCAAAGAAACAAAACCTGCCCCCTGTGATGCTTTTGGCGCCTTGACAGCAGTGGGTCAGATGATGTGTTAGTGTTACAGTCTGTAACCCAAACTGGCTGCCTCTGAGGACACTGCTGTTCCAAAAGCTTTCTCAGGTGGTGGCTGTTTTCACTAGAACACCTCAATTACCTCCTCACTGGAGGTGCTGCTGGAGTCTTTTTTGCTCCTGGTTTCTGCTTCCAGACCAATGACCCTCTCTTCTTGCTCCTTAAAACACCACCTGCTCCTAAAAGGCCAGCACTTTTGCAATGCATGCTTTAGATGCTCTTCCTTGTTGCAGTTCTCCACGTACTTTCCTTCTGGCTGCTCCACCTGAAGATTCACCGCCTTTCTCTTCACTACCTCGGCAGTTATCATTCTTGATGCTTTCAGTACCCACAGAGACAGCATATCCTAGACTCCCAGGTCCTTAGCTTTCCTGCTTTTGGCCTCTATTCCACCTCAGCCATCCATTCCTATAGTGCTACCCTAGACTAATGATTTGCAACTTTTACTGTGCACAGAAGTCACTTGGAGGTCTTGTTAACATGCAGTTAGATTCAGTAGTAGGCCTGGTGTGGGAGCTGAGATTCTGCATTTCTTACAGGCTCCCAGGTAATGCTGATGCTCCTGGTCCAAGAACCATTTTTTGAGTAATAAAACTCTAGACTTTTAAAATCTTCATCTCAAGCATCCTAATTTCTGGACACCTCCTACTACTTTAAAAATATTAACACCCCTGTGTCAAATGCCAGTCTGTTGACTTTCCCAGCTTTGTTTTCATGGTCCCTAGTGACTGACAGTTTCTCCTTTGCACACATCCTCAATAACCCTGCACCCTCTTCTTTCATCATACCTACCTGGAAAACCAGCCTTGGTTAAATCAAGTGTTCTGCCTACTCTGCCTGGACCCAACCCTAGATCATAGCTGGAGGAAGAACACACAAACATGCTGACAGGCTCACTTAAAACTTTTATCTATCTGCAAATCCTGTTGGCTCTCCCTTCAAAATTATGTCCTGAATTCAACTACTTCTTAGTACTTCCTCACCTGCCACTGTAGTCCAAGTCACCACCATTCTCATTATTAAGGGAAAATAGGTCGTTCAGCATTTCTCCTGTAATTGCCTTCCACCTCGGCTCCCTGTGGTGTGGCCACCCCTGCTCCCGTGGTCGTGTCCCCACCAGCAGCCAGGATCCTTTTAAAAAATGTGAAAAAAGGCCAGGTGCAGTGGCTTACACCTGTAGTCCTAGCACTTTGGAAGGCTGAGGCAGGTGAATGACTTGAGCTCAGGAGTTGAGACCAGCATGGGCCACATGGCAAAACTCCATCTCTAAAAAAACAAATTATTTGGGTGCAGTGGTGCATACCTGTAGTCTCAGCTACTTGGGGAGCAGAGGCATGAGGGTTGCTTGGCCCAGTAGGTTGAGGTTACATTGAGCCGAGATTGTGCCACTGCCCTCCACCGTGTCTCAAAAAAGTGAAAAAGATCATATAACCTTCCTAATCACAAGCCTCCAGTGACTTCCCAGTTATACTCTGAACAAATCCAAAGGGTGGTAGATTTTGTCAAATAATTTTCTTGTGTCTGTTGAGATGGTTATATGTTTTTCAGATACTAATTTAAGCTTGTATTCCTGTCATAAATCCCACCTGGTCATTTTGCATAATTCTTTTTACCTGTATGTGTTGCTGAATTTCGTTTGCTAGTATTTTGTTGAGTTTTTTAAAATTCATATTCATAAAAGATACTGGTCTGTAGTTTTTTTTCTGGTGATATCTTTGATTTTAGTGTCAAATTAACATTGACTCACAGAATTCATTAAATAAAGTTGTTTCTTCCATTTTTTGAAAGTATTTGTGAAGAGTGAGTAATAATAATTCTTTAAACATATGCTAGAATTCATTGATATTTTTATAGGCCTCTCTCCTCATTTTTAAAATTTGTGCTGAATGTGAATATCTAGAACATTTGTGGTCATTTGAACTAAGTTTTTAAACTATAGTCATTTTTACTGCTGTTAGAGAATGAAGAATAACACCTAAATGAGAGTTCTTTTTAGACATTTGTATTGAATAGTATCATATGGGGGAGGGGAAAGAATCACCCGGACTGCTCTGCCCGTAGCATATCATGTCTAATAGGATTCCCTTTGCAATTATAGTTTTATCTTTCCTATCATTTCCCTCAGCTTTTAGTTAGATTCTCTAACGGAAGCGTATAAAATTAACTTTCTGAATTTTTCCATAGAATGAAGCATTACACACTCATAGAGGAAAGGAAAATTTCACATTTAGCGGACTATGAGAATAGTTTGCCTATTGTGGAATGGGGAACTTTATAATGATCCCTTCTAAATGAACCAAGTGGGAACATGCCCATTGCCAGCCACCTACCTGCACCTGGAGTCATCTCCGTCGTGCGACAGCACTCACCGTGTTTCCTTCACTTGTTCTCTTCTCCCCCTGTACCTTCTCCTCTTCCAAGAGCAAACTTGGCCTGGAACTTCCCTGACTTCTAGCTCACCAAGTTCTCGCTCGCTTTTCTGCTTACCTGGTATTTTAAGAATCTTGCCATTTCTTTGAAATATTTTCCAATTAACAATAACAAAATTTTTTGACATGTGGGTTTGGTGGGAGCATTCAGACTGCAGGGGAGAAAGAAGACAAGGGAGGAACAGACGAGGATCTTGGACCGAGTGAGCAGATTGGGACTGGCCACTGTGTAGACAATCCTATAGGTGGAGCTAATGGGTGATAGCTGATGCAGACAGCCCAGGTGGCTATTTGGGTATTTGACTGGCTTCTAAATTCCCGTCAAACCTATCCCACTCTTGTTTATTAGAGTGCTAAAATGTTAATATTGGTCCTAGTGTTGATAGAATTTGTACTCTGGAACAGTTTACTCCATTTGGTGATAAAAGCACTATACAAGAATATTCCTCACATAGATGCTGATTTCTCGTGGAATGTTTCCTTGAAGCTGTCAGTAAATGGAACCTTCCCCAGATAAAGGAAATCTCTTTCTTCGAAAATCTTTCAAAATAAGTTTGGAATGCTAAGGGATAGCCTTATTAATAATGTAGGGAATAAATTAGATGACCCATAGGCCTTTGGAAGCCACGTGTTTTATGCTGCTTAATCTTTTAATGATGGCTTTTGGCCATTTTAGCACTGCATCACAACAGTGTCAATCCATCATATAGATATATAGATAAATTGGTACCATTAAATGTGCTAAACGTGCTAATTCAGACTTACATTTACTGTGCCTCTATCTCTTGTGAGATAGAAACACATCATAATGCGCATTTGCTCCTGGTAAAGGGTGTTATATGTATGAGAAGGTAAAGGAGAGAAACTAGTACCTTAGGCCTGTTCTGTCTCAAGTTAGGAGTAAGCTGTACTCATTTCAGTTCATTTAAGAGCTCATCAAAGATTCTTTTCTCTTCCTCTGTTTCTTTATGTCTTTCATATTTATTCAATGAAAAGTTGATAGCTCTTTAATCTGTATTAGGTCAATTTTCAAAGTAATTTTGTTAGACCATGGTTTTTCATTTCATTCTCTGTTTTATGGGTTTCACCTTAGAATAATGAATGTATGTGTTTTAATAACAAATAGAAAAAGTAAAAATGCCTTAAAGGGACAAATATTGAATGAATCTGCTCCATTGTTTAATGGGAATTTTTAGTTCTTCAAATATATTTGCATTCCCTTATTATGCTAATGATAGTTGATATCTCCTAAAGTATAATCCTGTTCCCTATACCTAGAAAATACTAGTTTTGAACTCTTTAGAAAAACATGTTTTAGGCCTTACTTAGTTTTTTATCTATAAAAGTGCATATTTATTATAAAAGAATTTTGAAAACACAGGTAAAATTTTTACAAGATCAAATAAAATAATTTCACTGAGATATATTCTATTTTAATACTACTGTCTTTGTGAAAATTGTTTAAACATGTATTTCTGTTTGTTGTTTTTTTATTTCTCAAGACTCTATCTCCAGGACAAAATTCAAAGCCCTCTGTGTGGTCTAGAGAAAACAATGGCCTGGACTTCGCTTGCCTCACCACCTTCATCTTTAGCCACTCTTCTCCTTCCCAACCTGGGCCACTCTGCATGAGAGTCTTTTGTTTGTTATGACTCCTCAAAAAGCCAAGACATTTTTTTTGCATAGGTGCCTTGTGATATGACTTTCCTCTGGTAAAATATTTTCCTGCCAGTGTTGTCTTTTCGTTTTTTCTTTTTTATCTCAATTGCAGTGTTGAGTTTATGCCATCCATGTTAGTCCTTACTAGTTTTATTATATTTTCCTCTTCATATCTCATACCTACTCTCTTCTTCTTTCCCACACAGGTAGCCTCTGATTTTTATAAAATATATACTTTGAGATAGGTTTATATTTGAAAAATATATAGTGTTTTTGTGAGCACTTGTGTTTTTGAGTGTCATTAATGGTATTGTATGATAAATCTCATTCAGTTTCTTTTTTTCCCCCCAGCACTGTCTTCAGATCCATGTGTTGCTGCTTGTAAACCCAGCTCATGAATTTTGTTGCTCTACTTCATGGCATGTGCTTGCCATAACTATTCTTTCTCCCCATTATGGGCACCTAAACCATGCATCTGTGAACATCTTGATACAAATCCTTTCATCCAACTCTTCACAAGGTTAATTCCTATTCCTCTTTTAAAACCTAGCTATAATGCCACTTACTGAAAGTCACATTTCCTGGCCCTATTGCCACCTGACTCCCACTTCCTATGTAAATTAGGACCCTTGGTGGGCTTCTAGGACATTTTTTGAAAACACTTGTTATATCTATATATTTATTTGTATCACCTTTTGTTTTGATGATAGTCTTTCCCACTAGACTGTGGCCTTATTGTGTTAGGGATTATGTCTATTTGGTTTATCATTCACTGTCCCTACTGCATAACGCAATGCCTATCATTCAATTCAGGGCATACTATATATAATGTTTTACCTTATCTAATATTATGATATTATAATCAGTTGTGATATAGAAACATTTTATAGTCTTTTATAAACTATTTTTAAAGTAGTTTCATTTTATAGCAAAATTGAGCAGAAACTAAAGAGAATTTCCACATACCCCACATCGCCTACCCCGACAAGCTCCCTTACTGTCAACATCCAGCACTGGTGTGGTATGACGATTACAGGCCATGGACCAACATTAGCATATCATTGTCAAGCAGAATCACTCTTAGTGTTGTGCGTTCTATGCACTTTGATAATGTTATAATGACATAGCTCCACTACTATAGTATCATACAGAATACATTAACTGCCCTAAAAATTCCCTGCAGTCTGCCTATTCATCCCTTTCTTCTCTGCTCTGTCCCCATAATTCCCTGGCAATCACTTATCTTTTCACTGTCTTTGTAGTTTTATCTATTCTCACATGTCATATAGTTGAAATCATAGAGTATGTACGCCTTTCAGATTGGCTTCTTTCACTTAGCAATATGCATTTAAGATTCTACCATATATTTTTGTGGCTTGATAGCTCATTTATTTTTGATGCTAAATAATCCATTGTCTGAATGTACTACAGTTTATTCATTTACCTATTGGAGGGCATCTTGGTGGCTTCCGAATTTAGGCAATTATAAATAAAACTGTTATAAATATTTCATATGTAGGTTTTGAGTGACCATAAGTTTTTAAGTCATTTGGGTTAATATCTAGGAGTATGATTGATGGATCGTATGGAAAGAGTATGTTTAGTTTTGTAAGGAATTGAAAAACTGTCTTCCACAATGACATCCATTTTGTAGTTCCATCAGCAATGAATAAGAGTTCCTTTTCTCCACATTCTTATCAGCAGATTGTTTTTGCAACAACAAATGCTGGTAAATACAAATCAAAACAACAGTGAGATACCACTACATATCTATTAGAATGGCCACAATCTAAAAAGAATAGAAAGAATCAATTTTGGCCATTCTAGTATGTATGTAGTGGTATCTCGTTGTTTTGATTTGCATTTCTCTAATGACAGATGATGTGGCTCATCTTTTCATATGCTTATTTGCCATCTGTATATCTTCTTTGATGTAGTGACATTCAGATCTTTTGCCCATTTTCTGTTGTTCATTTTCTTATTGTAGAGTTTTAAGTGTTCTTTGTATATCTTGGATACTCTGTTTGTGGCTTTTACTTTGTGTCTTCAGCAGAGAAGTTTTTAATTTTAATGAAGTCCAACACAATCAATGTCTTGTTCCATGGATTGTGCCTTTGGAGTTGTATCTAAAAAGTTCATGTTAAGCCCAAGTTTGCCTAGATTTTATTCTTATATATTTTCTAGCATTTTTATAGTCTTGCATTTTACATTTGAGTCTATGATCCATTTTAAATGTTTTGGGTTCTTTTGTGGGTAGAAAGGTGTATTTAGCTGCTCGAGATGCTTTTAAAAAAACAAAACAAAACATGTGGATGCCCTGTTGTTCCAGCATCATTTATGGAAAAGACTGTTTGATTTGCCTTTATCAATGATGAGTTGATTACACTTATGTAAGTGTATTTTCTATCTGTCTATTCTGTTACATTGGTCACTTTGTATATTCTTTCACTATTACCACAGCCTTGATTAATGGCACATTATACTAAGTATTGAAGTCAAGTAGTATTATTCCTCTAAACTTGCTCTTTCAAAATTGTTAGTTATTCTGGGTTCTTTCTCCATATAAACTTTAGAATCAATTTGTTGATATCCACAAAAGAACTTCCTGTAATTTTGGTTGAGATTGCATTGAATCTTTAGATCAAGTTAGAACTGAAATCTCAGCATTGTTAGTTTTTCTATGAACATGGAATATTTATTTAGCTCTTCTAGGATTTCTTTCCTCACTGTTTTGTAGTGTTCATCATAGAGCTTGTACATATTTTGTTAGATGTATAACTGTTATTCATTTGTTTGATGCTAATGTAAATGGTGATGTGTTTTTTATTTTAAATTGTTTCACTGCTGATATATAGAAAAGCAATAGACTTGGATATTACCTCTGTATCCTGCAACCTTGCTATACTTACTTATTAGTTCCCGTGTTCTTTGTCCCTTCCTTGGGATTTACAGAGAAAATCTTCTCCCTGTGAAAAAGATGGCTTTATTTCTTCTGTGTACCATTTTTTCTTGTCTTTGTTAGCTAGAACTTTCAGTACAAAGTTGAATAGGAGTGATGATAATGGACATCCATGCCTTGTTCCTGAGCTTAGGAGGAAAGCACCAAGTTTCTTAAGTGTGATATTAACTATAATAATAACTATATGTTTTTGTTTTTTGTAGATATTTTTTACCAAGTTGAGGAAATTCCCCTCAATTCCTACTTTGCTGGTAGATTTTACTGTGAATGGGTATTAAAATTTAGTCATGTGCCTTTTCTACATCTATTGATATGATTATGTAATTTTTCATTTTTAACCTGTTGATTGATGGATGGATTACATTGATTTTCAAATGTTGAACCAGCCTTGTATGCCCAGAATAAATCCCATTTAGTTGTGGTATAAAAGTGTTTTGTACTTTTTCTAAGTAAACTTGCTAACATTTTTTGAGGATTTTTGCATCTACATTCATGAGAGCTATTCACTGATAGTCATACTTCCTTATGATATCTTTGGTTTTGGTATTAGGGTAATCATGGCCTTGTGCAATGAGTTAGAAACTTCCCCCCAACCCCTGCTTCTGTCTCTAGAAGACATTGTAGAGAATTAGTATAATTTCTTCTTTAAATGTTTGTGAAAATTCACCAGTGAACCCATGTGGTTCTGATGCTTTCTGTTTTGGAAGTTACTAGTTGTTTTTTTGGATTTCTTGAATAGATATGGGCCTATTCAGGTTATTTATTTTTTCTTGTGTGATTTTTGGCAGATTGTGTCATTCAATGAATTTTCCCATTTTATCTAGATTGCAAGTGTGTGGACAGAATGTTGTTCATAATATTACTTTGCTGTTATTTTAAACCTTATGGAATCAGCAGTGATGCCCTCTCTTTCACTTCTGATGTTTGTAATTTTTGTCCTTTTTCCCTTATTTGCTTGTCATAAGATTAATCAATTTTGTTAATCTTTTCAAAGAACTAGCTTTTGATTTTTCTGATTTTCTCCATTCACTTCATTGGTATCTGCTCTAATTATTTTTTATTTTTTTTCCTTTTGCTTACTTTGGGGTTAAATTCTCTTTTTCTCATTTTCTATGGTGGAAGCTTGGATGATGATTTTAAAACTTTCTTCTTTTCTAATATATGTGTTCAGTGCTATAAATTTCCTTCCAAGTACTGCTTTTGGTGTATCTCAGAAATTTTGATATGTTGTATTTTCTATTTCATTTACTTTAAAATATTTTTAAATTACTCTTGAGAATTGTTCTGGAACCCATGTACTATTTCAGAGTTTATTGTTTAGTGTCCAAGTATTTGGGATTTTCTAATTATCTTTGTGTTTTTGATTTCTAGTTTAATTCCGTTTTGCTCTGAGAGCACATAATATATGATTTCTATTTAAAAATTTTTAAGGTATCTTTCACCAGAATATGTCTATTATAGTGAATGTGTGGGCTTTAAAAAGTGTATTCTACTGTTGTGTAAAGTATTCTATTAAATGTTGGCTAGATCCAGTTGATTGATGGTGGTCCTCAGTTCAACCATGTCGTCACTGGTTTTCTGCCTGTTGTATCTATGAATTACTAATAGAGAGATGTTGAAATCTTCAGCTGTGATAGTGGCTTTGTTCTTTTCTCCTTGCAGTTGTATCAGCTTTTGCTTTATATAATTTGATGCTCCATTGTTAGGAACACACCCAATAAATATTGTTACATCTTCTTGGAAAATTGACCTTTTAACATTATGTAATGTCCCTTTTTTTTTTCTGCTCTGAAGTTTGCTTTCCCTGAACTTAATATAGCTACTCTAAATGCTAATACTCCAATACTCAAATACTAATACTCCAATATTAATCAAAAGCTACTTTCTTTTGATTACTATTACCATGTATATCATTCTGTGTTGCCTTACTTTTAACTCATATGTGTCTTCATTATTAAAGTGGATTTCTTGTGGACAACATATGGTTGGGTCTAGTTTTTATTCACTCGACAGTCTCTTTCGACTGATGTATTCAGACCATTGATGTTTAAAGTGATTATTAGTACAGTTGTATTATTATTTATCATATTTGTCTTTATTTTCTGTTCATTGTCTTTGTTCTGTGTGTGTGTGTGTCTGTGTGTGTGTATGTTTTGCTCTTTTTCTGACTTCTGTAGTATTAATTGAGCGTTATACATGATTTCATTTTCTGTTCTTTTTAGCATATCAGTTACACTTGTATTTTTTTCTGTTTGGGAAGTTTCTATTGAAATATCTTCAAGCTCAGAGATTTTTTTTTTCCTTAGCTATGTCCAGTCTACTAATGAGCCCATGAAGGCATTCTTTATTTTTGTTACAGTTTTTGATTTCTAGCATTTCTTTTTGGTTCTTCCTCACAATTTCTATCTCTCTGCTTACGTTACCCATTTGTTCTTGCATGCTGCCTCTTTTTCCTTTAGATCCCTTAGCATACTAATCATAGTTATTTTAAATCCCAGTCTGATAACCCCAACATTCCTACCATATCTGAGTCTGGTTGTTGCTTGCTCTGGCTCCAAAATTTTTAATTTAGTATGCCTTGTAATTTTGTGTTGAAAGCCAGACATAAGATACTGGGTAAAAGGAGCTGGGATAAACCAGTCTGTTGTAATCCCCTGATATTATACAAAAGCCCTGTTGATGCAGTGGTTGGCTGTGCGAAGAGGGGAGCCATTCTGTAGTCCGGTGATTAGTTCTCAGTCTTTTAGTAAGTATAGAGCTGTGACTTTCATCAGTGCTTCTCAGGATTTTTTCCTCTCCCTTTAGATGCAGCAAGTAGGCTAGAAGAGGCTGCTGCAGTGGGATATTTTCCTTCCCTCAAATGCCAGACCACACTTGGGGGAGATGGGGAATAGGGTGCCTGTAATTGGGTATTTCCCTTTTCTCAAGTGTTTAGGCTCTGGGGAAACCCAGGGTGGTTAGGGTCTGGTAAAATTATTTCCTATGAGGGCAAGCCATCGTTAAGAACAAAATGTTCTGGGGTTATAAAATGGTTACTTTCCCTTTTCTCCACTGGAAGCAGTAGGAGATTTTTCTGTGATCTTTATTGGAGGTCCTGGAAATTAAACTTAGAAAAGTGTGATGCCACCCTCTACCCCTCACTCCCCACCTCTTACCCCTCACCACCCCCATCCCTCACCCCTCACCCCTCACCCCTCACCCCAGGCTCAGGCCTTTCTGAGTTTGTTTTCTCTCTCAAGCTAGTTAATACACAGTCTCTAGCAATTAGTCAATTTACCCTTTAAGTATTATTACCTGAGGCTAGCTTCAGAGGTGGTTTCTGGGTGGTTTTTGTTCCAGGTAAGCTGTGGGTTTATCTACCTGTGTCCCTAGTTTTGAGGATGGTAGTTTGTCCTGTGACCTTAATTCTCTGTTAGACCTAAGAAAAGTTGTTGATTTTTAGTTTTTTACCTTTTTTTTATTGTTGTGAGAATGGGAGTAATAACTTTGAAACTCCTTATGTGTTGAGCCAGAAACTGGTAGTTTAGAAACATTATTTTTAATTACTTCATAGTATTCTATCAGGTGAATATGTGTCTCACTCTAAACAAAACACCTTTTGAATGAAGGAGAAAACCTTTTAGTTTGATTGAAGACCCAAGTATAGGCATCACAGAATCTGCTTTATTTTTACTCTGAAAAAATGTTATTAGATGATTTAGATACTATTTAGATTATTATGTTATTTGGATTATAATTTTATATATTAAGTTAAACATTTTACATTCTTTTAATTTAAGCCCTCTCTTCTACATCATCAGGAGTAAATGTGAAATGTTAAATGATAATCATTTTAAAGTTTTTTAAATTTTATGTTTTTACATGAATATGAAAACAAAGTTCAGTCATTGCTTCTACCATGAAACTGTATTTTGGGTTATCTTCAAGAAGGCACAATTCATTAAATAGATAAGTTAATGAGCATTTGGACTTTTACTTTTGGTCATTATGCTGCTTTGTAAGGATGCCTTAAATTTGACTAGTTTCTGCTTTCTCTCATGTAGGGATTTTTATCTCTGATAACCTGGAACTGGTTAGCATTGTAACTTGTTTGTCTTAATCTTTTTGCATTTGCTCTGTAAAGCTGCATTTCACACCTCCTACCGTAATGGATCAGTCAGGGTCATCTCATCATACTTGAAATATGAAATGACACCTGTAGGTCATCATCATCATCACCCTGCATGTCTACTAGAAATAAGAAATTGTCCTTAAGAATACACTCTGTCAGCTTGGAGTTACAAGTACCAAAGTGGTTATAATATTTTACATTGGGTTTTGTAGTATTTTTTAGGTTTTAAGTGTTTAATCAGTGTAACAGATTTAGGAATGGTTTCCTATCAGCTATGAGATAGTCTGTAACACAGTATTTTAGATTTTAGTGTATAATCAGTTCAAGTTATTCTTTTTGCTCCCCTTGTGGAATCATTAAACTATAGTAAAATTAGGAGGGCAACAAATGCCTCAAATTAAACAATCTTCATTTACTTCTATGTAATTTGATCAGATGAATAAGGCCTTAGAAAAATCACTGCAGTAAAGTCAGCATTGAGTCCGGACTTTAGCCTTAGTATTTATTATGAAATTCCACCTAGACATACATACTGGAGGGTTGTTTGGTTTTTTTCCGCATGATACCTTGTTTCTTCATCTTTTGGACTACGTGTAACATTGCCATTTAATGAAATGTATCTGTACATTTTCCATTTGGCTAAATAAAGGCATACAAGTACGAAAGGGGGAAAATAAAATCAATGAATGAATCCTGCAGTTCAGCTTCCCAGCATTTTTTTCTAAAATCTATAGAAGCTTTGAAACAGGGCTATCCAGTAGAACTTTCTGCAGTGATGGCAGTGCTCTTTTACACTATCCAATCTGATAACCACTAGCCACATGAGGTTATTGAGCCTTTGAAAGGTGGCTGGCATTACTGAGAAATTTTTTATTTCATTTAATTTTACTTAAATGTAAGTGGTTCTTTGAGTTAGTGGCTACCATATTGGACAACACAGATTTAGGCTTTTATTTGTGGGTTGTTTTTTCTTATCTATAAAATGTGTGTGTGTGTGTGTTGGAAGAAAAGTTGAGCTTTAAGTAGAAGTCTTTCATTTCAGGAAAGGTATCAAGAAGAGAAAATGGCACCAAAACAAAATAATTAGAGATATATCTATATATATAAACTGTCCAAGAAATAATTTAAAACATAATAAATATGGTACTGAGAATTAAATGGACTTTGTCCCAGAACAATGGAGCCACAGTCTAGGAATTGAAAACAGTGCCTGCTGGAGAAGAGGAGGAAGAGAAACAGACAGTGGGAACAAAGAGAAGGGGAGAAAGATGTGAATGAACGCAGGTGTTATTTATTGAAATTTTAGAAATTTTAATTGAGGTGATATTACTGTACTGGCTTTGTAATACAGTAGGGGAAAAAGCTAATTTAGTCTAGCTTCTTTTTGTAGTGAAGATTCAGTAGTTACAGTTAAATAAACAGTGCTCTGCAGAATCTGTTTGCTCCTGCAAAACAGTTAACCTTGTTTCAGATTAAAGATGGCAAGAGCTAAAAGTAGAAAATTAAAAAAAGTGTTAAATTTACAGGTTTAGGGACTACTGTGAAAGTGTTACATAATTCAAATCCTTCTGATTAACTTGAGTTTTCCAACTACATGTGATCCCATAATATACTATAGTTTGAAATGAAAGAACCAACATTTCTGTAGGACTGACTCTCTGATGTAAGAGGATCTTCATTCTGCTGGGAAGGTAGCAAATCGTGAGACTGGGGAAGAGAACATTGAGAAGCAGCCATGTATCTATTGGCCTGGGTGATATTTGAGTAGTAAGACTTTTTCTGAGTCGTCAGTAACTTTTTTTTTTTTTTGCTTTTCTAAACTTTTTTCCTTTTTTCTTAAATATTTATTTTTCTCTTGCTTTTTACCTATTCCAGAAGACTATCATCCAGTTCTAGGAGCATAACATGTCTAAATGTTGTGACCAGTTAAAACAAACACAAAGCCCCACCTTATCTAAACCAATCTGTTAATGTAATTCCTTTCACCTTTATCTACTTTTCAGTCTTTCTAAACCAACTGTGTGGCTTTTCCTTCCTTGGAGAAAGAAAACAGATTGCCAGCAATCTGCCACATTTGAGTGTTGTGGTCTGGGTGTGACATTTCTGAGCATAGTGATTCCAGTAGAACACGCTTACTATATTTACAGTTTAAAATGTAGGAGTGCCAGATAGTAACATAAAGGGAGGTTGAAAGTTTTACATAATGAGATGCTTAGCATCACTAGGTTTGGATGAAAGGCTCTATGGACTAATTCCCATCACTCCGTGTAACTAGATGGAATTTTGGCTGGGTCATTGGCATTTGGGAGGATTATGATAGGGGAAAGTATAAAATTCCAGAGATGAGACATAGTGATATTAGAAAAAATATTTCTCTTGCATCTTTTGATCTTTTGGGGACAGGATAGAAAAGGGGCTTAGCAGCTAGAATCTCTAATCTCATGCCTTACTTTAAAAAAATATATTTATCTAGAAGATCTTTGGGAAGGTGCCCTGATGTTCCCAGGAGTAGTTTAACCATGCCAACAACAGCAACAACAACAAACAGTCTCTATGATGCTTCCTCCTGTCCCCATTTGTTGGGGAAAACGGTGATGTCACCAAGCTTCAGACATTCCCCTAGCATGTTGTCACTATGCCTACCAGCCATCTTACCTTAGCACTTGGTCAAAAATAAATTCTGCCCTGGCGCCTCTTTAAGTTCTGAGTATTTTCTCTTATTTGCCTGTCTGAAAACTCCTGTTGCTCTCATGAACTGGACAACTAAAGCTACAAAACCCTAATATTAGAGAATGTCTTTCTGCAGATAAATGTGACAGCCTTGGTACAGCAATGAGTGAGTGGGAAAGCACATTTATTATTTTTCTGTAGTGTCATTATAAAATATGTTAATATCAACAGAGTGCAATTACAACACCCTTTAACTGTAAATTTAACTTAGACATTATAGTGTATGCATTCAAACAAAATTCAAAGGAAAAAGAAGTATGGTATATAAAGAAATCTGGATTTTATATTCAGTAAAATGACAGACTTGATATCCTGATAACCTTTTACTAAACACCTAGAGGAACTAAATAAATGGACACCTGTAGCTAAATGTCCAAGAAAGGAAGGGAAATCTCCACATGCCTACATATATATATGTAAACATATCAGCAGAAATGCAAGTAATAAGATGGCTCTCACATTTCAGCTACTCTGAGAAACACTTCTAATCTTGGTAATCAAGAGCCTTAACTTTTTTAGGTTCTTTTTTTTTTTAAAGAGAAAACCACAGTAACAATATAACTTATATGAGAACATGGTATATAGTCTCTTTCTCACACACACCTCATTGAACAGCAGATTTTTGTAGCAATGTGTACAGTTCTTACTAAGGATCAATGTTAACTACTCTTTTCTTCTCTTGTACTCCATTCTGTTTCATTACAAAATGCTAGTCATAATGGTGGTCTCAGTCTTGGCACCTAGGACCCATAAGAATATACATGCCAGGGTCCTACCCTGAGTGATTCTGATTTAATTGGTCTTGGGTTGTGGCCCAGAAGTCAGGGGTTTAAAAGCTCCCTGGGTGATTCTAATGCACCACCAAGATTAAGAACCACAGCACTAAATCGATTTCAGTATCTGCTAATAGAACT
Organism: Cacajao melanocephalus; assembly: GCA_963573385.1. Lineage (NCBI taxonomy): Eukaryota > Metazoa > Chordata > Mammalia > Primates > Pitheciidae > Cacajao > Cacajao melanocephalus. Next base: position 105,484 of record CAUYLG010009710.1, read on the forward strand.
TGACAGCATATTTCAAAACCACTGCTCCAAGGGGATTTACCTATAATGAAAGAGTAGACTAAATATAAAATCTCCCACCACAGAAAGAAAATAAACCGACAAACAAACAAACAAAACCCCTTGGTTCCCAGGCTGGGTGGTGTGTGTGATTGGTGAGGTTATAGGGATAGAAAGTGGTCTACCCTAAAGAATATGTAACCAAAGGCCTGTTCACACGTGCTTTTGAAATTATGCTATGACCAGTTCAGCAATCAGCATGTAAATTCCTAGTGGGTAACACCCTGAATTGCATGGCAGAAGCAAACACAAATCTCTCCGAAGGAGCACACCTTGACCCAGGTTCAGCTGGATGTTTTTTTTCTTCGTAAGACATAAGCGTCTTTCCACCCAACCACCCAAAGCTGCAAGCTGCAACCACCACGAGAGTGAGCAGAAATAACAAACAGAAAAATGGAATACTGTGCCCCCAGAACTTTAAATATGTAGAGGAGGAAACAAGTTCTGTCTAAACTGAATAAAGGAAGATAAAATGAAAAGCATAAGGTAGAGGTATGCTCTCAAGAAAAAAAAAAAAAAAAAAACTGGGACAAAAATTAAAAGAACCAAAGAGGGATCTCAGTGGTTAGGCAAAGTATTAATAGCAGATTAGACACAGCTAATTCATAGAGATGTAGTAAATTTGAAGATAGAACTGAACAAATACTTGTCAAATTTTGCATATTCCTTATCTCTGCAGAAGCAGATAGAAAACATGAAAGAGATGAAGAAACACCTGGGCACAATGAGATGGTTTAAATACCTCAAATTGGATTTCCAGAAGGAAATAACAAAAAGCATGGCCTGGAATTTTTTAAAATAGTAAGATGCAAGTTATCTGATTCTGGAAGCCTAACAGATCCAAAGCCAAGTAAAGAAAAAAGAAATCTACCTGTAGACACATGAACTTAAAAGGAGTCAGAAAAAGAAAAGAAAAAACTTGCCACAATGATTGCTGATACTAAAACATCCCAACATAAAAAACTAAAGCTGGAATATTCTGCCGTATTTCTAAACTGCTGAAAGAAGTTAACTCCTAACCTAGACTTCAACGCCTACCTAAATTTTAATTTAAAAACAAAGGCATTAGATAATTAAAAAGTTGAGAGTCTTTACCACCAGGTCCTCGCTAAAAGGCCTTCTAAAGGATTTCCTTCAAAAAGGTGGATGAGATCCTAGAATGGAGTTTTGACATCTGAAATGTGAGAAAGAATAGGGAGGAAAGAAAAAAATAGCCCTCTGAATAAATGCGAACAGCCATGTCTACATATTACAAAACAACACAAAAAATGGGTAATGTGGAGGGTGAAGACATTGAACTGAGGAGTTGGGTGACACGGCACAAGTGTGATCAGATTTAAAGCCTTCTAAAGGTCACGTACCTGTACTACTCAGGGAAAGGCAGGGCCTTGAATTTTAATTCTACAATTAAGTATGTCTTGTTAAAAGTTATAAGAATAACCTGTAAAGTAATAAAAATAGAATGTATAACAGCTAAGCAAATAGAGAATAGAAAATGTGTGCTGTGAAGGGAGCATATAACAAATGGGAATTATTAATAGAAATTTGAAAAGAATGCGATGGCTAAGACCCACAGATACTAGTGACCACAATAAATGATATTATTCATTTTTAAAATTCTAACTATATAAAGTTTACAAGGGTTACATCTAAAACAAGTATGTCAAGGGGTTGAAAATAAAACATTGAGAAAAGAAACAACAGGCAAATACTTATCAAAACAAGTTTGGTGTCACGATCTTAATATCTGATAAAAAATAGTGTTAAAAGCAAAAACTGGTAAAAATAAAAAAGGTCATTACATAACGTAAGCTGCAATTCACTGTGAAGTCGTAGTAATTCTCAACTTGTTTGTACATATTTAATTATATATAATCTCCAAATATGTAAAAATAAAACAGCGAGCAAATTAGAGAAATTGACACATATACTATTACAGTGCAAGGTTAATACAACTCAGGACTTAATGACTCATGCAGATGAAAAAGTAAGATTATAGATAATTTGAATAACACAGTTAACGAGCTTGATCTAGCATACATATATTAAACCCTGTAGCCAACAACTAGTAAAGATGCATTCCTTTCCAGCATGGATACACTGTTTCATGATCATAGGTGATGCCATAAAATACGTCTCAATAGATTTAATAGAATTAGCATCACTGTGTAATTCATGTTCTCAGAAAACAATGCAGAGAAATTAGAAATCAAAACTTCGGAAGTAACTAAACTAAAAGCATCCAGTTAGTGTTCCCTCATCCCTAGCAATAAGCACTATTTTCCTAGGAAAAATGTCATGATAATATGAGGGTGGCATCCTTCCAGACTGTATATAAGTATAGAAATTTCTTTCAAAACAGGGACTATTCTTATGATCACGTAATTCTGTTTTTGTTTATTTAACTCAGCAGGCTGTTACAGATATGCTGCCATGGCAGTACACACAGGTATCCCACTAGAGTAGATCAGTAACATATGTATCTAAAACAAGAGCTTAGTAAACACGGCACTTGACTTTGGGTCACCTCCCTTTGCTCCCGGAGATCTATTCTCCCACAGCCTGTCTCTGCAGAATTCAACTGAGAAAGAAACAAGACTGTCAATGAATAGCCAAAAATGCATGTTTTAAAGCTGATCTGCTTTATTCATAGAAAAAATAATTGGTGGACTCAGGGATAGCTTTCTGCCTTTCATTGGATACTATTTTCGTGTAGCTCAGAATCCCATTTCTCAAACAAATGCAAATTGAAAAGGGAAAAAAGCCACTGGAGTGAGGATAACAGAATTAGTGACAACCTGGATAGGAACAGAGTAAACAAAACAGTATGAAAGTGGCATTATTAGAAACCACACTCTAGAATGATTTCACATAGGGCAGACATCCCTGTCAGTGCATCACTGTTACAGCAGAACAAATTATGTATCTATATGTAATTTTCATATATAATATTGACTGTATATACATATACAGTCAATATTTGTCAGTATAAGAAAAGAGTAACTTCTGTTCCTTCAAGTTTGGAGGGCAGGGACATTTATGTAATGAATTTAAGGAAAAAAAATACATGTAACAATGGATTTGATGCAGAAAGTTACCTGGTTATATGGGCTGAAATCATCAGGAATTTACCTGTGTGGGCTGAACTTTGGCAAGTCCCTTCACCAGGCTGAACCTCAGTTTCCTTATTGATATGACAAGCTGCTCCCATACTTCTGGGATACAGTGGTCTCTTTCCTGCCCTCATGCAGTAAATCTCTAGGAACACCTCCTCTTTGAAGTATGCCTCGGCAGATGCGGTTGGGGCTTATGAGTGGCAAACCACGGAAGACTCAGACCATAAAACTGCCCCTAGGGTTTGCAGCCTAGGAAGAAAGATGAGAGATGTACACCAGTAATGGCAGTGCAGGGCCTGAAGGATATGTGCCCAAGTGAGGGTTGGAAAATGTATGACATAAGTGTCATCGGAACAGGGCCTTCAGAATACGAAACACTTGTGAACTGAGGGAGAGATGTGGGCAGGGGGAAGAGAGGACACATAGTTAGCAGTTCTGTTTAAGAACACAGTGCATGTGCATGATCAGAAGGGTAAATTGGAACCTCATGTAGAGGGCCCTCAAGCCGGCACAAGATATTTTAAAGGTGCCTTCTACAAAGGAGTGACTAGTTATTTAAAAGCTTAAGAACATGGGGGTCTTTAATACAGTACTAACAGTTGATGTAAATCTTTTCTGCTTCAGTGGAAGACTTGTAGGTTATTTTCAGCATTTGGTCACATAATGTTCATTGTTCTCATGTAGAAAGAACTTTAGAATCATTAGGCGCTGCTTCATTGGGATTATGTAAGGAATGTCTTGCTTCCGGAGTCTAAATCAGATTGAAGAGTTAAAAGAGAACAAGAACACAGGATCTCAAATTATCCGTTGCATAAAATATTTAATTTCCTATGAATAAGTGGATTTTACTAAAATTATTTTTCTGCCCTCAAGGGCTCTCAGGAAAGCAGTTTAATGAAGGGTACTGAATTTAGAAGCTCTTAAAATTTTTATAGTAGAAATAATCTGTGAAGGCACATGAAATAGATCCACGAGTGGCAAGTGTTAAAATCTGTATTCCAGTTGGTGAACCTCAGATTTACTAAGAAGCAGCCAGAACATGTGTTTGGAAGTAAAGAGATCTGGGTTATCACTGGTTCTCTGCTCATAATTAGCCTTGTGACCTTGGACAAGCTTCACATTTCTGGGGGCTCAGTATCTTAGGCTATTAAATGAGAAAGTTGAACTGGATGGCTTCTGAGATCCACTTGTAATTCATAAATATAGGGAAATACACCATGAATATGCAGAGAAGGGACTCAGGGAGAAGAAATGTAGGTTTAAGTACTTTCCAGTTTTCTTTCTCTAAAATGAAAGTGATAGAGGGATACTGAGTTTTTTCTTGTTGTTTTCTCCCCTCAATATGTGCTATTTCTCTATTGTGGGTACATTTGACTTTATTTAATGAGTTATTGTTTTGATTGCCATTAAAATCAGGCAAATATGTTACCTCCCAGCCTTATCAACTTATTTCTGCAGAGCCGTGTGTTACCTTTCATTTCATCTTGTGGGTATTGTAATCATTTGAACATTGCAACTGAAGCATGTTCCTCTTTATCTGTGATTACACATGCATGGTAATAACTTGGGATATTTAGTACAGTAACAGCAGTTTAAAAATTTGTTTTTTGCTTCAGGATGTATATATGTCTTGGAGGCAGTTTCCAGCATTTTGTCATATAGTCTTCATTGTTCACATGGGGAAAGAACTTTAAAATCACTAGGTGCTGCTACATTGGGATTATATAAGGAAAATCTTTCTTCTAAAGTCAAAATTCAAACTGAAGAGTTAAAGCAAAAGCACAAGGATCACAAATTAGCAAATGCCTAAAACATAGAGTATCCTACATATTGAGGAACTTGTTCTTTTATCTTGGGAGAAAGGTTGATCATTTTAAACTGATTTAATAGGTTTAGAACTACTGAGTCAAAATTAATGTAAAATACAGGTTTTCTCCGAATTTGTTAAATTTTGATAATTTGTTCAAGTTGAGACTCACATAAGCAATCATCAAGTTGGAACAGATGACAATACAAAACTATAAAAACCTGTAAAAAACATGAGCATAAATATTCTATGTAATATCATATTTATTCTATTGGCTACAAGATAAAAATACAGCTGTATTAATTTTGATTTATCCTGCTTTTATATTCCTAGTTAAAAGCAATTAACTTCCAAATTTGAAGTTTCTTTAGTTATTAGGCTTATAGAATTTTCATTTCTTTTAATTTATTATAAAAAACATTTATTGGGCTCCTACTGGAGCCAAATATTGAGCTAGTCAATGGGATTTCAGAGATAGCCCCCCGCTTTGGATGCTCAGTGACCACTGGAAAAGACAAACAAATAGCAAAATAAAATAATAATTTAGGCCAGGCACAGTGGCTCACACCTGTAATCCCAGCACTTTGGAAAGCTGAGGGAGGCGGATCACTTGAGGTCAGGAATTTGAGACCAGCCTGGCCAACATGTGAAACCCTATCTCTACTAAAAATATAAAAATTAGCCTGGCATGTTTGCACATGCCTGTAATCTCAGCTATTTGGGAGGCTGAGGCAGTAGAATGTCTTGAACCTGTGAGGCAGAGGTTGCAGTGAGCTGAGATCATGCCACTGCACTCCAGCCTGGGCACAGAATGAGACTTCATCTCAAGAAAATAAAAACAAAAAACACGCACAAAAAAACCAAAGAACAAAAAACACAAAAATTACAATTTATCATAAGTGCTGTAATATACATATAGACTTGCATCTAAGAGAAGCAGATATTACTTTTTAGATGGGATGGGTGTTGAAAATGGAGAAGTGAGGTAGACATTTAGAAGCCAAGGGATGAAGGCGGCAGAATTTGGTATGTGGCTGGTGGTAAGAAGAAATGTCAGGAAAGGTGGGTTGGGACCCAGTTGTTAATGGCTCGGGGTGTATGCTAAAGAGATTGGACTTCTAAGCAGTGGGAGATCATCTTGTTTTAGAAAGATAACTCACAGAACAGTGAGAAAGATGACAGAGAGAGATAGGCTAGAGACAAGGAAAGGGGTGGACTGGTAAGATGTCTGTTATAATGGACTAAGCCTCTGTCTTCTCATCACTAGAATAAGGCAGTAGAAATGGGAATTCTGTCACTTATTCATTCACTAAGACTCTCTTTTTTGAGTATCTACTGTGTAACAGGTATGGTTCTAACCAGCACTGGGCATATTGCTTTGAGCAAGACACAGAAACCACTCCTCCGGACAAGTAATGGTAATTCTAGGTGCTATGGGCATACAGCAAGGGATACCTAACCCTTTCTTAGGAAGAGGTGGGGTTAGAGTATTAAGAAATGACTGATTTCAGAATGTGAAGGACCAAAATATAGGCCAAAGTGGGGATTAAGATAAAAGAAAAAAAGAAAAGGAAAGTATATGAGAATCCTGGAGGGGTAAGAGCAATATATGCCCTGTGAATTGAAATTACTTCAGCTGGAGCTTAGGGTTGCAAGTTCAGGACAAACAAGAATTAAGATTGGAGAGGCAAGCAGAGGCCAGGCCAAAAAGAATGCTCAGTTTGAGAATCTTTTGAAAGTGGATGCCCCAGAACATCAGGGTTCTTTGATTTAAGGGATGAGACTCCAACTTGTCTGATTTGATTTCAGGTACCTTGGTATTTGGAGATACCTTATTAAGAGATGGAAGGAATATGGAAGGAGGACAGTTGTGTGCTATATAAATGGCACTGATGAGAGAAAGAGCACCATTTGGGTGTCTGGGTACTGTGCTGACCTGAAGCTTCACAAAAACACCTTCTTGACTCACCAAGTGAGTCTGGGCATTGGACACAGCTGAAGAAAGCCTGCTGCTCTTAGAACTTCCCCTGCTCAAATAGCCCCTGGAGAAGTTTTTCTCCTTGCACCCCACATTGCATCAAGTACAATGACTTGCACAGTGTGGATCTTCATCGTATTATTTTTCTAAACCAGCATGTTGTTTATTTAGAACACTAAGTTTAGATGGTTCATGGTTTGTATATGATGGGAAGTCACAATTCGGAAAACAGTAGTAACATAATGTATGTGCTTGCATGTATATGTGTGTGTCTATGCAAGTATATATGCAATGTGGAGTGCAAAGAAAAACTATTTCAGGGGCTACTTTGGGGATTTCTAGGAAGAGCAGCAGGCTTTCTTCAGCTGTGCCCAAATGATTTCAGGATAAGCACCTTTTATGTTAATAATGTGTATGTAGATTGGATCAAATAAATCTTTAATATGATAAAGGCAAAAATACCTTCCCACATACGTTATCTCCATTTACTAAGAAAAAGATGGGTGACAGTTATGAGATCCCTTTTCAATTGTAGATGTCAAGATTTTAATAAAGTGTTCAGCTGCCTTTACATCAGTGAGACATTTTATGAAAATGCTACTTATAAATACACAAATTAAGAAACAAACGTGTTAACTAAATAGCACAGAGCAAAATAAAGCTTTCATTGGGTGCATGACTCTTCACACTGTGTTTTAAAACTCTTTCTGTGTAAACTAAGTAGCTATACAAGTAGTCACACCATGGAAGCATCTGTTTTAAATTGTTTGACATGCATCAAGACACAAAGTAATAAAAAGATCTCTACACCTATTCCATGACTTCTTTTCCTGTTGTTTGCTATCAATATACGTATCACTAAACAGTAAATAAAATTATCTTGTAAATGTATAAATTAAGCCTTGCTTCTGTTATTTCTTCAATCACATGCCAGGTGAGCAGAATTATCAATACTGGGTAATGAGAGACACTCTCTGGTATTCAAGTTGTTTGATTTGGAAAGCAGTGAATCCCAAAAGCATCTACCCTGCAGTAATTTTTTTGTGGATCCCACCTTCGGCGCCAGCTGTTTCCCACAATACGGGCAGGATCACAGGAAGTGACCAACATGGGCTTAATAGGAAGAACAGAGGTGCTCTGCAAGCCTGTGAAGACTAGGATAATTCTTCACTTCCTGTGGATGTCAGAATTATTGGATAGAGGTTCCTGGCCTCCTCCCCTGGCCTCAGTACTTGGTACAGTCTTCCCATGAACTAGGGGAGTAACTACATATGTGAGTAAACTAATATATAAAAATGAGCCTAAATACTTAAAAGAAAAAGTATTTGATTTATTTTCCTAATTCGAGAAGCATCATAACAAAATTAGTAACTGAATGACAACAAAGCATAGAATATCGTATCATATATATATATAAAGCCTTAGAAATCAGGGAAGTATTGTATCTTCTATGTCCTATTTTATTTTACTTTGGCAAAGTGGAAGTTTGGAGTGAATCTTAATGGCTAAAATAGCCGTGTTATCAAAGTATATATGTGTTCTGTGGCTCTCACGACTTGGCTCTCTGGTTCTTGCTGTCTGACATGGCAGCCAATAACATCATATGGCTATTTAAATTTAATTTATATTTTATTTTTTGAGACAGAGTCTTGCTCTGTCACCCAGGCTGGAGTGCAGTGGCACAATCTCAGCTCACTGCAACCTCTGACTCCCAGGTTCAAGCTGTTCTCTTGCCCCAGCCTCCCAAGTAGCCGGGATTACAGGCATGTGCCTCTGCGTCTGGCTAATTTTTGTAGTTTTTTTGGTAGAGATGGGCTTTTGCCATGTTGGCCAAGCTGATCTCGAACTCCTGACCTCAAGTGATCCGCCTGCCTCAGCATCCCAAATGTCTGGGACTACAGGCATGAGCCACCACACCCAGCCTTTAAATTTAATTTTAATGGCCTATTATCCCAGCTACTTGGGAGGCTGAGGCAGGAGAACTGCTTGAACCTGGGAGGCCGAGGTTGCAGTGAGCTGCGATCACACCGCTGCGCTCCAGACTGGGTGACAGAGCAAGACTCTGTCTCAAAAAATAAATAAATAAAATTTTAATTTATTAAAATAACCTAAAATTTAAAATTCAGTTTCTCATTCGGCACTACTCATCTTTCAGGTGCTCGATAGACACATACGGCTAGTGGCCACTGTGTTGCACAGCACAGATACTGCATATTTTCATTATTTTTGCAGAAAGTTCTTTTGAACAATGCAGCAGTGCAGCCCCTATTTCCTATTCTAATATGCTTCCAGGTCAGATATTCCCTATAAGCAGCTGCCTCAAAGCCTATGTGGAACACACGCAAATACTTATTTATATCCTCAAGAGCACCCCTGTGGTTGCCAAGCTGTGCACATAGTAATTCTTAGCCTGATTGGTAGAATGGAAGAGAAAGCTGGTTTTGATCCTTTTGACTTTTACCTGCTTATTAGTCCTTTATCATTTAAGTTTACTGCACTGAGGACTGAATGCTTTTAGATCCAGCTATCATCTTTGGCTAAGAGTTTGACTACGACCAGCCTAATATTTTAATAGAAGGAAGAGTTTCTGAGTTTGATAGGTTCACATTTGGGAAGTATAGTTTAACAGAAGTAAAATTTAAGAAGTTGATATTATTGCCCTGTGCTTGTTTTGAAGAGAGGGGACTGACAAGCATTGCACAACTGAGCTCAAGCTCATGTGTTTGTTTGACTTTTGTAATTCTGATCCTTGATGGCCTTTGGTTGCAAAACAGTCAAAGTGCAGAGGCTGTTCTCTCTCCAGGCTTCCCTTTGCAGTAGTCTATTCTATTGATTCCTGCATTACCTGTGGGGGAAAAGAAGTTAATCACACCAATTTTGTGAGCCAAAACATGATTCTCTTTGGGAAAATGTCTGCTGTATTTGGCATTGCTAGTCATTTTACAAGTGTATTTTGATGAGCTGAGTATGTAGCACACTTTACTAAGTGTGCACTCTTTCCTCTTTGCTTCTACAGGTGAAAACCTTCAACCAGGAAGCATTTTTATTTTAAATCTCAAAAATGTTAATATTGAAGTAATGAAAGAATTTTGAATTGCCTTTTCATTTTCACTTTTTTTTTTCTGGAAGAGTTGGAAACTTTATAGGAGCTAGTGAAAGCTACATGATCTATTTGTGGATAGTGCTGGAAAACAAGGCTGACTTTTTAAGTAATTAGTAGGCTGGCTAGCATTGAAAGTTTTTGTGTTTTAATGATTTATGAAGTGATTTTTCTCCATTTTTATTTTTTAAAATTTTTGCATGCAGTTATTTTCACTCTCTTATTCACTTTCAGCTCCTCTCTCTCTTCCTTTCTTGTTACTCAACTCTTTCCTTCATTTCTTTTATTTTCTGCTTGCATACAAATATTTTTCTGGCTTTAACACAACATGTTGTGTCAGTTGCAGATCTCCACAAGGGTGTTCTGAGGGCTTTATGTAGTTGGGGACTGATAGGTCTTTAGCGGTGATGGTTTGAGTTTGAGACGGCTTCGCTCACTACACTGTGCTCCTCCTGCCTGAAACTAGACCTGTGTTTTAATTTAGTTCCTGACGTGTTGGCATGGAAGTCTGTATTTTAGCTGCCCATACTGAATCAAGAAGGTGCAATTAGGAGCCATTCTAAGACTAATTTTTAGAATTGAAGTGGGAAAATTTAACTGGTAAACCTTGAAAATGACCTTCCCAGAAAATCTGTGCTCATTCCCCTCAACCTCTCTGGAATCATCTTCATCTGAGAAGTCTCTCTGCTTGCTGGGTTTGGTAGCTCAGTTTTCCAACTCTCTGCTCCTTATCTCTCTCCAAGGAATAATGCAGTGACGTTCAGAAACGTTCTGCTTCCCTTGGAGCATAGCTTGAAACTGTGAAGTGCTGGAGGCTAAGACTTCTTGTCATTGTTCTGTGTAGGAATTTTCATCTGCTGTATTTTGAAAATTAAAAATTTAGAATCAATTTGTGATAACTGCCTACTGTAGATAGGGCACCTTGAGCTGGTTGATTTGGATCAGCGGTGCATATTTTTTTCTCAGTTGACTGGGAGCCCTAAAGAGAAGCCCTGTCAAAAAATTCTCAGCAATATGTGACTGATACCAGACATAGAGATGTACCTCCTCCCTCAGCCTGCCACCCTGGGGATTGAAGTGCTAGTGTTGGTGGGAGGAGAGGCAGCTGAGGGGGCCCGAGAATGAAATGGCACAGAACGATCGTGAGCTTGCTTTTTTCATTTGGACTTCTTGTAGCTGAACTTCCCACTTTCTTCCTGCTTTCATTTTGTGGCCCGCTGTACCCTTACCCCATGTTGCTTCTGCCTTGCCAAGGGAGCTCTGGAAAAACCTCTTCCTCTGCCTCCTCTCCTTCTCTAGCCCTCTTTTCGCTTGCTGTTCGTGATACTAGTCACTGTGCTCATTGGCAGTGTCAGCAAAACGTATCGTAGGGTAGAAGGGAGCAAAACCAAAGCTGCGCATGCTCTGAGCAGCCCTCAGGTATATCACCTTGCCTCCATGCAAGGCCCGCTTCCAAACGTAATGACTTCTTTGCACCTACTTTTACATAAATAGAGAATTTGCTGAATGTAGAACACACAGTCTGTACACCGATGAGGATTTGGGTAGCGATTTGTTATCTCCAGGCTCACAGCCACCTGGTGAGGTAGACAGGCTGTTTTCCTCTTAGAGAAAAGCGAGGCTCAGACGTTAGGACGCGCTGCTGTGGGTCACACAGAACAAGAAGTGGGGCAGCACCTCCGAACCTAGATCAGTCCCTCCTTGCCTCTATCTCAGAGCAAGTGAACAAGACCCTGACTTATATCTTCAAATGCAGGTTCATTTCCAACATTGCCTAGTTAAAAATATCCACAGGGATTTTTTTTTTCTTACAGATTTAGGAGATAAGATCTGGTCTGTGATCTTGAGAATCTCAGAGGGGTGAAATATACAGACGCTGCCACCTCAGATCTCCTGCCTTAGATTGGATTTAGAATAGACTCAGCGTCCAGACACACACACACACACACACACCCTTAGAAGAACCCTTAACCCTTAAAATTCTTGGTAACAACCCAGGGCTGCTGGGCATAGGAATGACCTGGGACTTGTTTGCTTCAGTCATGACTTCTGTTTCCCATGTTGAACACCATCTCCAGGGTGCCCAGGATGGGGGCTTTCCCTGCAGGGTATTCCCACAACATCTCACAACCCTCCTCTGGCACTGATCTGGCCAAACTCTGCAGAGCAGCCATGCAGATAAACTGGTGTGGCACTGCCACCTAGTGACTGCCTGCCACGCCGTTCTTTGCCTCTGAGGTGCCGTGCATCTGTTGGCTGGCTGCTACCCATCATAGAAATTCATGGTGGGGGCTTCTAAAAATAGAGCCCTCTAGGCCAGTGTTGACATGCTCTCTCTGCTATCAGCAGAGCCTGGCACACATCAGACATGGATTAGATTTTCTTTGAAAAAGTGATTTTTTTGGGTAAGGGAACCTTTAGGTCTGGCCGAGCATAGCTCCATCTGCCTTCTGGGGTTCCAGCTTCCTCTTGGAGGAGCTCACAGTGTGCACAGGATGCCTGGCACACAGCAGGAGCTGAATGAATAGAGGTTGCCCCGAAAGATTTAAATACCCACTGATCTGGAAGTTAGAAAAGGAACAGGAGGGAAGAGAAACTTGGTTAGAAATGCTAGTCCTGGTTAAAACATTGTTCTAAAGTTTGATATTTTTTTGAGTTCCCAGAAAGTATCAGGGGCTTGAGAATATAATTCCCTTCAGGCGTTTCTGCCAAAATCCAAGATTTTCTAGTTTCACTGCTTTCCAGATGTGTTGATATGCAGCCAACTCCAGATTTTCTGAAGGCCATTATTAGAGTCCCAGCTGCCCTGAAGCTCTAGGCCAGTGGTTCAGAACAGAAGTAATACTGCCCCCAGGGGCATTATGGAAATTAGTGGAGAACTTTGTGTGTGTGTGTGTGTGTGTGTGTGTGTGTGTGTGTTGCTGCCTGGGGCCAGGGATGCTGTGTATCTGTTAAGCGTTTAACAAACTGTTCTACATCCCACTAGATTTCAAATTGACCTAGTAGATATTGTATATATAAAAAACCTGTTTATGATTTTCTTAGCTTAGACCTAAATTCATTTTAAATATGGACATAATTTTTGCTCAGTAGTAATCAACATTTAATTTTCAAATAATGTAATTTTCTAATATATAAATTGGGGGAAATTATTAGTGATACCATCTTTGTTCTTAAGGGTTTTTAACATAGTGAAATTTATAGAGGTAAGAGATTTGAGACTGTTAACTTATTGACAGATAAGTCGTTGCTGAAGTCATTTATTCCAATATGAAATGTAAATGCATAAGCGAATAATAGAGTTAGACAACAAAACATCTTTGTCATCTCAGGGAAATGATAAATGTAAGTCTTCCAGTTTGACAATTTGTATACTTTCTATCACTTCCTTCTTTTCCATTGGGACTTTGAACTTTATTTTAAAGTAAGTTTATGCTCTTAGAAAATAGCCACTGATGGTGTGGAGACACAAAAGCGAGAGTTGCCTATATCCCAAGTGTGAATGAAACTCTGATTAGCCAAGGTTAATGCATGAAAAGAAACCGGACCTTTTACAGAACCATGCCCCACCAAACATATGCACACACACAGGGAGAGAGAACAGTGTTCAGCTTTTTAATTTTTTCAGTGAAAAGAAGAGACGAAAACTTTCCAAATGTGCACATTTAAAGGCGCACAAGAAAATGAAGGTAAAAATACTCACTTTGGCATTTTAGAGTTAATAAAGAATTACATAATTTATAAAAATTCAAACAGAATCCTGCCTAAATTAAAGCCGGGTTTTAGAGGTAGCAGCTTTATACTGCCTGTTTCCGCCGCTGCTTTTCTTTGAATGCTTACTGATATCAAAGGAAATCTATATTGAAATCCTCAAGATCCTAAAGCCGTGTTCATGTTTTCATCACTCAGTAATAGGGAAAATATAGGAGTGCAAGGAGGGGGCTATGAGAATGTCAAATAGATTGGGGCCGTTTACAGTCTCTGGGCTGGAGGGATGTTCTGTAAATGAGCTGCAGTAATTAGTTCCAGAGTAGTTTCATACGTAAAACTACAGCATTTATGCTTTAGAGCACCCTGACTTAGGGAGGTTTTTATTAAAATGTTTGGACTTACTGGATTTTACATTTTATTTGAATTTAGAACTGTAATTTTAGGTGTCAGTGTGGGAACATTATTAGACACTCATGTCATCATCTTCAATCTGTTGCATATGTTTTTTCTTGATAGATCTTTACATCTGGTGTTTGCATTTATTACAGCTTGCATATTACCTTATTCCTTGCAACCAGTTTTCTCCCTTACTAAATTTGAAGCTTCTCATGAACGCTTACTATTTTTACTCATCTACATATTCTCAGTACCTCCAAAAGTTTTTTTACATGTAGATATTCAACATGTTATTGAAGGAAAAACTTCTCTTGAAATAAATCTAACTGATGGTTCTCAGACTAGATAGCGTATTAAAATCACCTGGGGAGCTTTTAAAAAATCCTTGTGCATGGCTGCACCCCCGGAGACCTTGGCTTCATTGTTTGTGGATGGGGCTTTGCACAGGATTCTTTTTAACACTTCCCAGGTGACTCTAATATGCAGCTACAGGTAATTATGCAGCTACAGTTTCTAGCTACGCGTGAATAGCAGCAGCAAGTAAGAGATACATGTTAGTTCTTTCTGAGCCATAGGCACTCAGCTCTTCTCCTTTTGAATATATCTATGTGCCTTCTTTGAATTTCTTTTTATGCTTATATGTTTTAATTAATTGAAGCATTTATTTTATTTGCCTTTAAATCAAAACTGCATGCACATAGTTGCAATTTGGAAGGAGACCATTTATCATACTCCTTGCACCTCTGAGTCTGCAGCTGGTGGACATGGAAATAATCAGCTTTGTTACTGAAATTAAACATTTGGACACCACCACTTACCCTACAGCCACATGGGCTTTCTAATGTTCTGCTGATTTACCACTGAATTCGAACAAAGTAGTAGGTGCACCCTCACACCGAGGGAGTCACTCTGTATCCCAGGTGAGCTTATCACATAGAAAACCACATACACCAGTTTTATGGGCAAGCCAAGGAGAGAGAAGGCTTGATCTATGCCTGTTCAGTTCCTATGCCCAGATTTTTTATCCCTCGCGTCTGCAAAACAAGAAGAGATACATTGCCTACCCCTTCTCCTCCCAACATGCATACACAGTAGTGAAAAAAAAAGTTAGAGGCAGGCATTTGAATATTTAGCTCAGTCTGGTTTTTTTTCTCCTTGAAACTTTTTAGGATCTTCTCTTTATTCCTGTTATTTAAAAATGTATAGTGATCTGCCTTGACTTACATCGTTTCTTATTTCGTATACATAGTCTCAGTAGAATCTTCCCTTTAGAGATAGATGCCTGCCTTCCAGTTTTCCTGTTAAAGAAATAGAATAACATTTTTATTTCTTTTCTTCCACTGTCTATATTCTTCCTCTGGTAAGATAGTTGTTGGACTCTCTATGTTAATTCTCTGAGTATCTTTTTTTCTCCTCTTCTCTTTTTGTCTTTTTGTTCTACTTTCTGGGAAATTTCTGTCAGCTTATATCCTAACTGTATTGTGGTTATTTTTTCATTATGACTTGGAATTGTATCCCACTTTTCCTAGCAATGAGATTTTTTTTTTAAAAATTTAAGTTCTGGGATGCATGTGCTGAATGTGCAGGTTTGTTACATAGGTATACATATGCCATGGTGGTGTGCTGCACCTGCCAACCGTCATCTAGGTTTTAAGTCCCACATGCATTAGGTATTTGTCCTAATGCTCTCCCCTTGCCCCCATCCCACAACAGGCCCCAGTGTGTGATGTTCCCCTCCCTGTGTCCATGTGTTCTCATTGTTCAATTCCCACTTATGAGTGAGAACATGCGGCATTTGGTTTGTTCCTGTGTTGGTTTGCTGAGGATGGTGGTTTCCAGCTTTATCCATGTCCCTGCAAAGGACATGAACTCATTCTTTTTTTTATGGCTGCATAGTAGTATTTTTATTTAGTTTTTTTGTAGTAGAATCTACATAGTTCAGGAGTCCTGTCCCCTCATCACTCTACATCATCTCGGATTCGTTGTTTCCTCCCTTCCCTTCTTTTTCTTTCTTCCTATCTCCCTTTTGTCTGCATCTTTTCTACAGAAATCAGATTCAAGTGTGTGCTGATCATTTGCCATTCTTTCATATTAAGAGTGGCAATTGGAAGCCAGTTGGAAGCTCAGTAAAGGGCTTACTGTTTGATGACAATCACTGTGTGGTAAAAACTGAGTTTTTCATTAGGGAATTCTTGATATTAATACATGAAT
This sequence comes from Cacajao melanocephalus, assembly GCA_963573385.1. Taxonomy (NCBI): domain Eukaryota; kingdom Metazoa; phylum Chordata; class Mammalia; order Primates; family Pitheciidae; genus Cacajao; species Cacajao melanocephalus. The sequence continues at coordinate 121,860 of CAUYLG010009710.1, forward strand.
GTCTTTTCTGAGTTTTCCTGTTTCTCCAGAAAAAAATATTCTTTCTCTCTATTATTATCAAATTCTAATAGTATGGTCAGGTGTGGGAAGTGAATTTAATGCTATCATTTTCAGCCCCAAACACTTCCTCTGCCCTTGGCTGGGCCCTGAGTCTCTGAGTATCTAGTCTATCCCCGGAGAATGAACCTATCTCCTGTGAGTTGTTTGGTGGTACCAGGCAGGGCAGATGCATGAGTAGTCATCATTCTGTATACTTCTGTATACTTAAGCTTAATCAGTTCCCCTGGTTTTAGCTTTGGACTTTATCCACGTATTTTCTGATACTTGATTTCTCCAAGTTGAGACACTTTCATGGGTTCTATGACAATCTGTGCGTTCAAATTGAAGGTAAACAGACCATTTGTGTGTAATGTGGCTACAGATATCCTTATGTAAATCTCTCTTCTTGCTATTTGTTTCCTATTTGCTTCAACTCTGTCCTTTTTTTCCCTTTATTTCTGGCTCTCAGATTATTTTTTAATATTCAATTGTATATCCTTTATTATTAGCTATTTTTTTTCAATGTGTTATTTCAGTGGTTCATTTGGGGTGCACACAGGCTTACCTCACTTTATTGTGTTTCGCAATACTGCGTTTTTTTTGTGAAGGACTGTGTCAATGCTGCAAGTCTGTCAGCATCATCTTTTCCATAGCACGTGCTCACTTGGTGTCTTTGTGCCACATTTTGGTAACTCTTGTAGTTTTTCAAACTTTTTCATTATTATTATACCTCTTATGGTGATTTATGATCAGGGATCTTTGATACGACAATTCTAATTATCTTGGGGTTCCATGAACCAGGCCCATATGAACCAAGGCCATAAGAGAAGGTAAACCTAATTGATAAATGTTGTGTGTGTTCTGACTGCTTCACCAACTAGCTGTTGCCCCATCTCTCTCACTTTCACGCGGCTTTCCTATTCCCTGAAACACAATGATATTGAAATGAGACCAACGAATGACCTACAGTGGTCTCCAGGTGTTCATGGGGCAGGAAGGATTGCATATCTCTCACTTTCGATCAAAAGCTAGACATGATTAAGCTTAATGAGGAAGGCATTTCAAAAGCTGGGGTAAACTGAAAGCTAGGCTTCTTATACCAAACATTTATCCAAGTTGTGAATACAAAGGAAAAGTTGAAGGAAATTAAAAGTGCTACTCCAGTGACCCGTGAATAGTAGGAAACAAAGCAGCCTTAATGCTGATATGGAGAAAGTTTGAGTAGTTTGGATAGAAGATCAAACCAGCTGCAACATTTCCTCAAGGCAAAGCCTAATGCAGGCAAGGTCCTAACTCTCTTCAGTTCTTTGAAGGCTGAGAGAGGTGAGGAAGCTGCAGAAGAAAAGCTTGAAGCTAGCAGAGTTTGGTTCATTAGGTTTAAGGAAAGAAACCATCTTTATAACATAAAGCAAGATGAAGCAGGAAGTGCTGATGTGGCAGCAGCAAGGTGTCCCGAAGATCTTGCTAAGAGCATTGTTGAAGGTGGCTGCAAGAAACAACAGATTTTCAGTGTAGATGAAACAGCCTTCTATCAGAAAAAGATGTCATCTAGGAATTCCATAGCTAGAGTGGAGAAGTTAATGCGTGGCTTCAAAGTTTCAAAGGACAAGTGAACTGTCTTGTTAGGTATTAATGCTGCTGGTGACTCCAAGGTGAAGCCAATGCTTATTTGCCATGCTGAAAATCCTAGGGCCCTTAAGAATTACACCAAATCTACTTTGCCTGTGCCCTGTAAATGGAACAGCAAAGCCTGGAGGACAGCACATCTGTTTATACCATCATTTACTGAGTATTTGAAGCCACTTTTGAGACCTATTGCTCAAAACAAACAAACAAAAAAGACTTCTCTCAGAATATTGCTGATCACTGACGATGCATATGGTCATCCAAGAGCTCCGATGGAGATGTACAAGATTAATGTTGTTTCATGCCTGCTAACGCAACATCCATTCTGCAGCCCACAGATCAAGGAGTAATTATGACTTTCAAGTCATATTATTTCAAAAATACGTTTTGTAAGTCTATAGCTCATGGAGCTAGGCAACGTAAATTGAACACCTTCTGGAAAGGATTCACTTATTTTACATGCCATTAAGAACATCCATGATTCAGAGAAGGAGGTCAAAATAGCAACATTAACAGGAGTTTGGAAGAAGTTGATTCTAAACCTCATGGATAACTTTAAAGGATTCAAATTTCAACAGAAGAAGTAACTGCAGATGTAATGGAAATAGCAAGAGAACTAGAATTATTAATGCAAGTAGAGCCTGAAGAAGTGATTGAATTGCTGCAATCTCATGATCAAACTTGAACGTACGGGGAGTTTGCTTTGCTTCTTATGGATCAGGAAATAAACTGTTTCTTGAGATGGAATCTACTCCTGGAGAAGATGCTGTGAACACTGTTGAAATGACAACAAAGCCTTTAAAAAATATATAAACTTAGTTGATAAAGTTGTGTCAGGGTTTGGGAGGATTGACTCCAGTTTTGAAAGAAGTTCTGTGGGTAAAATGCTATCCAAATTGTATCATATGCTACAGATAAATCTTTCATGAAAGAAAGAGTCCATCAATGTGGCAAACTTCATTTCTGTGTTATTTTATGAAATTGCCACAGCCATCTTAACCTTCAGCAAGCACCACCCGGATCAATCAGCCATCAACATCGAGGAAAGACCTTTCACCAGCAAAAAGATTATGACTCACTGAAGGACTAAATCTTTAGAATTTTTGAGCAATACAGTACTTTCAACTAAGGTATATGCATTTTTAAGACATTATGCTATAGCACCACTTAATAGAACTAGAGTATGGTATAGACATAACTTTTTTATAAACTGGGAAACAAATTTATGTGACTTTCTTTACTGAAATATTTGCATGATTGCAAGATTCCAGATACTGGAACTGAACCCGCAGTATCCCCAGGTATGCCTGCACTTACATACTTAGGGACACCATACTTATGTTAGCACAGTCTGTCTTCACCTGGTAGTTTACCTTTTACTGTAGTCTATCTCAAAGCGATACTGTATCACTTCACATAGAGTACAGCTACTTCTCTAGCCTTGAGTAGTTTTGCAGGCAGGTACTAATGAGTTTTCAGCTGAATAATCAAGCAGACCTCTTTGCAGATCTCTGCATATGTCTCTGTACAGGTTTCTCTTCCCTGATTTTTGGCCTTTTGAATTCTTGACCTCCCTGGATTTCCAGCCCTGTCCTTCAACAGAGGGAGACCTCCAGGCAGTGCCAGGTTTCCTTCCTTGAGCTGCACCTGGGAGATTCTCTTTAGGTATTAAAGTGGAGGCAATTGTATTGCTCAGTTTAGTTGTTTTCCGTCTCTCAAGAATCACTGTCCTTTGTTGCTAGATAATCAATGTCTTGATAACCGTTGTATCAAATATTTTATCTGCTTTTTCAGTTGTTTCAGAAGAGGTATAAATCCAGTTTTCTGTTGCTCCATCTTGGCTGAAAGGAAGATACACACTCATTCAGATAGGGATGTGTTGTTTCTTGTTCTCCGATGTCTCCTTTCATTTCCCTTTGTTCTTGTTGGTTTACACCTTTAAAAAAATGCATTACTGTCACTTTAGTGGTATTTCAGGACAGAGATGGATTCCAGAAAGAGAACTGATGGTGGTTTGATCACATGCATTAACATCTCCATAATACTTTTCACTGTGTAACTAAGGTTGACATTTGAGACCAGAGCTGGCATTTCAGATATTTTTTGCCATTTTTAGTATTATTGGTAAGTTTAATAGAAAAGGATTAATGAACACAATTTGTTAGCTGTTAATCTCCACAACTGAATTATTTTTAAAGGTATAAAAATACATTGTATGTTACACACAGATCTTGGAACGTAATGTGACAAATCCAATTTACGTTCACTTATGAGCCAGAATTATTTTTATCCACTTTTTGTATCTACGTATATGATCCCAAAAATCAAGCATGTGGCCTAGGATAAGTCGAGTTGAGGAAATGTTTCCCTTTGTCACACTAATTACTTCAACTATTACTTCCCTGCTATATTTTTGTAAGCATCTGACTATACAACAATGAATAAGGCATAGTCTTTGTCTTCAAATTCTTCATAATTTCAATTCTAAGGGCATGTTATATGGGCAAATTCCACATTACCTGTCTTATGACCCAAAGTAACGTTTATCGAATGGTGCTAGAGATACCTACAAGATGTTCCTGGGATACAGAGAGGGAACCAGGCTGGAGTATCATGCTGACCAAAAGCTACAGGGAATCTGGAGAAGGACACCCACAAACAGATCCTCAAAGTACAAATCAGGGTTAGAGAAAAGGGGGAAGGTGTTTCCCAGCAGAAGGAAACACATCTGCAGAGAAAGAGAGCTGTGAAGAACAGCATAACTGCTGGTCATTAGCATGAAGGTGCTGAAGGAGGCAGGGCACAGAGGCCACCACTCTCCTGGGGAAGAAGGCACTGATTCGCTGGGAAAGATAACTCTGTTAACTTTGACAAATGTTATAGAAAGCTGTCATATTAGCAATCTAAGAAAGAGTGTAAGACCCACAGTCAGCAATGAATGAAGAAGTGAATTAGGAATAAAAATTAAGAAAAGGAACATTTTGCTTCTTTTAAAACATTAAAGCTGATCTTACGATCTTTGTCTCTGAAGCATGGAGTTCATGCCACAACTCCAAAGTCCTCATTTTAAAAGATTGAGATTATCGGGCACTTCTTGCACTAATTTTAATCTTATTTAATGTGTTTTTATTAAGTCAGCATTCATGTTGATCAAAACTTGAAATTTGCGTGAGTCATTTCTTCATGCCTTTCTCAGAATGATTCTCCTTATAGAGAAGAAGGTTGGAATTGTCTTAAGTCTGTGAAGCGAACTTTTGTAAGAAATGTTTTGAAAAATTTTAAACACTAAATATTAATCATTCACAATGATGTAAATCTGTCATAGATTAAAAATCTGGGTTTTAAATAATAATATCATCCTGTGAGAAGTCTAATATTTGTTTCTGAGTTGCAGAAAAACAGGAGATTATTCTAATAATATCTAATTTGGTTCCTGATTACCTCATCTTGAATGTTCACAATCAAGTATGTCTGAGTGTAACATAAACATTAGTATGAGATGTTATTTTATAGGAGGAAGAGATTAGAAAGATGTTCACACCCATCCCAAAGTTGAGATTTCTCTGTAGGCAACAGCCATGAAGGTACCCCAGAGACCTTTGTTTATAGTATGAAATCTCTTACTTCTCTTTGCAGTTAGCTGCTCTATGAAAACCACATGCCTAGGTAGATTTTTTTTTTTTATTTTAATTTGAGAGGGAGTCTTGCAATCTCAGCTCACTGCAACCTCCGTCTCCCAGGTTCAGATGATTCCCCTGCCTCAGCCTCCCAAGTAGCTGGGACTACAGGTACACACCATCTCACCTCACTAATTTTTGTATTTTTAGTAGAGATGGGGTTTCACTGTGTTGGGCAGGCTGGTCCCAAACTCCTGACTTCAGGAGATCTGCCCGCCTTGGCCTCCCAAAGTGCTGGGATTCCAGGCGTGAGCCCACCGTGCCTAGCTGGGCTAGCTAAGATATTAATAATAGTGCTCTGGCCACTCACTGTGGCAGTGAAAAAATAACTTGAAGATTTCACTGGGACCCAGGCGCATTTTCTAAGTGTCTAGAAACTAAGTATCGAAGGACACTTTGCTGATACAGAGAAGGTCAGGAATGTAACTGTTTCAGCCAAAGATTGTCCATGCATTAAAACATATGTCAAATGAGAAAATGCAAGTTAAGCTCAGAGTACATAATGAACACTCAGTAAGTGTGCATCAGGGAACTAGAGTCGTTAACTCTTAAGTGTATTAGATCTGTGTATGAATCATGCTAACAAGAAACTTTGTCTCACAATTAAAAATTGAATAGGAAATGAACTCTTTTGCCTCTCATCTCTTTATAGCCCATACTTATGACAGGATAATGTATTTTCTGTGTTAGGAACTGCTTGGTGAGGAATACTAACTAGAGAGCCCCAATAGTATTAATAGGTTATAATCCAGAGCTTATTTCTAGGGATTTTATTTTGAAAGGAAAGCCATGTCCTCCCATCGAAGCTGTTACGTATGGATAGCAGGCTCCCAGAGCAGTCCACAGAATCCTGCTTAGCTCATATTGTGGCTGGGCATAGCACCTTCCTAGGTATGTGTTAGGTAACAAAGATTCTCAGGGGAAATACACTCATCCATCTTCCTGGAATGCTAGGAGTACATTTGACTTTCCTTTTGACAATGACGGCCTCTACACCAAGGCAGTCTGGGGAGAGGGGACTCTATAGCTAGGTCATGGAGGCCGATTTGGGATGAGGAACAGTGATTTCTGCACCTTGGCACCAGAAACTTGAAGGACGCTCCTCACCAGGCTGGCTGCCTGTTCACATGCCCTTCCCTTTGATTCCAGGAGATCAGTCGTTGCCCTTTCTCTGGGGTTCCACTCACTCCAGCCCGGAGCCTCTTTCATTAGTCCAAAGTAGCAGGAAACAGACTTTCTTAGAGAGAACTTCTCTGGAAGAAGGCTAAGGGACAAATGTGAAAGAATGGGTCTCTTGTATGTCCAAAGATAGAATGTAAGATCTGATACTGTGGAGAAAAGCTTATACCCCATGATATAAGATAAATCTACATCTTAGGTTTCTGATGTAGGAAGCTTGGCATGGGACGAGGGACAGGGGAAATAAAGTATAGAGAATGTAATGGCCCAGTGTAGGCTGCATATAGGGTTAATCTGGGGCTCTGGCTAGGAGCAGCCTCCTTGCCACCATAGCCCTGGCAGCACAGACACAGGTGGGGAATTGAGTTGAAAGTCAGGACTGAGTGAGTGAAGCAGAAGATGATGAGGACCAGGCAATTATCAGTATATTTTGCAGAGCAAGAAACGAGGAAAGAAAAGCCCTCTGAATTGTGTCTGAGAGATGGGAAGGTGTGGTGGTCCTTTCCAATGGTGGGTGAAAAGGAAGGAAGTCCTCTGGTGACCAGAGTCTGGGGCCTGATTATCATAGAAACCAGAGCAGGGCCTCTCTGCCCCATGACTACACAGAATGTGAATCCAGAGCAAAGTCTTCTAGGGTGACAACTCTCATGGCCTTGCTGTTGTATGCGTATGTGCTGTTGTATAAAACTGGTGTCCACATCATGGGCACAGAGGGTTTACTCTTTAGTACTGTTGATTCAACCAAAATGTGATAGGAGACCTATTTCTGATATAAAAGCTTTCTTCCTTACCAGTAAAATTTGACAGCTCAAAGAATAATTAGGATACTTTTATCCCTCTCCCTCTTTTTGACTATAGTTCTTTGTGTGTAACTGGTAAGACAACTTCTATTTAACTCTGGTTATGGGCAGGGACTCTGTGATCAGAGGGCTAGTTTCTGTGTTCAAGGATGAAGGAAATTACAATATGGTCCCATGATCTAGGGATATACAGGATATTGAGGGAGCACAGGGGAGGCAGCGAGGGGAAGAGACCACAGAAAAGGCTCCCACATGAACTTGCTTTGAGGGATGAGGAGGAGTTAGCCATGTTCAGGAAATAAAGGTAGCAAAGGACAATCCAAGCAAAGGGAAGAGCATGATCCATTTTGCTTACAAAGGTGAGGAGTGAGATTGGGCGGCTGCATATTGTCTCTCAAGTCTGGCACATCAGCTAGGCAAGGAGTGACAAGACGCGGGCAGGGCCGGTGGAGTCTAAACAGATAAATGTGCCATTTTACACCAGCGAGGAAATCCGTTTCATATTTTACAGTCTCTTTCAGATTATTTATAAAGTTGAGGCACTTTCTGATGTCCGGGATTGCTTAGATGGACCTCAATTTTATTTATATTCACAAGCTTTGAAAAATTCTAAATATAGCAGTTTATAGAAGATACAGTATATTCACTGAATTGAACCAAACCACACTCAGCTATCGTATTGGAGATTGATCATAAAGGACTCGTCCTTGTTTGCTGTTTTTCAGGTACCATGATCAACAGGATGTTACTAGCAACTTCCTTGGAGCAATGTGGTTGATATCAATAACTTTCCTCTCCATTGGTTATGGTGACATGGTACCTAACACATACTGCGGAAAAGGAGTCTGCTTGCTTACTGGAATTATGGTAAGTGTCTTTATACTTCACATCTCTTTCGTTTACACTCAAGAAGGCACTTAAACCACTCAGTCCATGTGTATAAGTCATTGTGAGCTACTTGTTTTCCCATCAGCAGGAAATCGGTATAAATAAATCCATTTTGTGTAGAGAGAGAATGTCAACAGTTTTCATCGTAATTCTTTTCATCATGAAATTCTGTTGAAGAGGTAGAGCTGTTCGATTGCCCCTGTGGGGCGTGCACTAATTTGATGAACTAATTTGATCTTGGAGCTTTGGCTTCAGAGTCAGGAAGTCCTTTAAGTCTGTGTTCTCTCATCTTCCATTTCTACTAGCTGTGCAAATTTGAGTAAATTGTAAAATGTGGCCCATAATAACTATCTTGAAATGTGTTGAAGGATTGAAGATGTAATATTTATTTTTCTTTTAATGAATGTTTGTTGAGTGCCAGGCACTGGTCTAGGCACTAGGAATATATCAAAAGAAGATGGAAACTTATTGCCCTGCCTTCATGGAGCTTACAAGGGAAGACTGACATCTTAAAAGCAATGGTTCATTACATTGTGTAACTAGTAAAGCTTCTGGCCTGTTTTGGGCCTGGGGGAGAGGGATGGAATCTACCCAGAGAAATCTCTGGAAAATTGACTTTTACGCTGAAGTGAGAAGGATGCATACCCAGGAAGGGAGATGGGAAAGGCATTCCAGGAAGAGGAAATAGTTTATTTGAAAGCAGTGAGGCAAGAAGGAGCTCAGGACATTGGAGCCACGTCGTTGGGCCAGGAGCACAAAGAGCAAAAGGGGAAAGTGGCCTGGCATGAGGAAGGGACAGGAGACCAGGTCTTGTGGAGCACTTGAGAAAGGTCTGCTGCTGACGTGCCATCATTCTTCTGGCATGCCTAACATGCTCAGATGCGTTTTTTGCCCCTCCAGACATGACTAGCCAGGACCGCTTTTTGCTTCATTTGTTTTAGGTATAGGAAATGGGAGGCTAGCAAGCTGTGATTATAATGTGGTATCCACTTCTAAATATTTAAATCAGAGGTAGTTTCAAATTGTTGATGCATAGTTTTCAATGACCTAGGCTTATCTGCATTCTTTATTCTTTAAAGTTTGCTTACAGCAAAGAGTGTCATCTTGATTCTTGTTTGGTTTCTGTCTGCACAAGGATGTGAACGAGTACTGCAAGTTCCAAATTCTCAGAATGTCTGAAACCAGGCACTCTGTTCAGCACCTCCACTGCATTCACTCACAGGCCGGCAGGAGAGAGCAGAGGCTTGCCATTGGAGGGCCTCTGAGTGGTGACCAGTGCATGGTACATACCCTTGCAACAGCCTCCTGGGAAGACTGCTCCAAGAGTCACAGCTGAATGAAAGGAGGGCCCTTGGTGTAGACAGGGAGGCAACATCCATCTCCCCCTTTGGTAGTATTCAACTGGGATAAGGCAGCTAGCTTTGAAAATAAAATCCAGGTTCAATTTTAATGTCCCAGTTGCAACAATTTTAATGTCCCGTCTTGTAACAAGATGGCCATTTCAAGTCCCAGTTGTAGAAAATATAATTTGGGGGCATAATTTAACATTATTTTGTATGTAAAAGAAAAATAATAGTTTAAAAAATTATAGTGAACTTTTAAAAAAATATAATACTTGGTATGCTCCATTATCTGTTTACTATTGGATCACTTCCCCTTTTTCCCTCAAATAATAGCATTTTATTATGTGGTATGATGCTTTGAGAAATATAATTTGCATAGATGTGTTTTTAGAAGGCCCATAACAAGCCCAAAAGGGATATAAATGATGCTATTTATAAAAACTGGTAATTGCAGTATCATTCCCCCAGTGCTTCTTAGAAACAACTTCCTTAGTGTTACTTTTTTTCAAGATGGTACCCTCTTTTATTCTTGAATCAGGTGTGACTCAAGGGTCACGTGCACAGGCTTATTCGCCATGGAATTAGAGCCAGATTTGAGGTTAACCTTGCCTGGGTTTTACAAAACGTTTATTGTTCCTTGATATTTTCTTGTTCCTTGATATTTTCTTGTTCCTCATGTCTCAAGAATTGTTCCTTCAAAGTCTCATCAGATAGTACAAATCTTTTATTTACCTTCTTGAACTGCCTCTTGTTTAGGTTTCACTGTTGATCTTACTTTGCTTAAAAAAGAGAGGTTATAGTACCATTAAATATATGTGGACACAAAATGTTATATGTAATGGAATTTACGGTGACTTCATTCCAGCCCTCTCAGCTCATGGTAAAGTAGTCCCTCTGTTCTTAGGCTGAGGAGCTCTATTCCCTCTCCTTCAGAAGGAACAGAGTTACTTCCTAATTGACTTGATCAAAATTGGTTTACTTGCATACAGAGAAATTCACTAATCTTTGAGTAACCTATTTGAAATGCTATGTAGAGTTGAATTATCTCTACTAGACCAAGCAGATTTCCATGGAGTCAGGCTACAGGGCAGTCTACCTGGGATTCACTTCTGGGAGTTGATTACATCTCCCATCAGCTCCTTAGGGATCAAGGGAATGTGAATGGAAGTGACCTAGACACTCCTAGGGAGAATGTAGACATTTCTTCATTACCAAGACCAATATGGGAATTAAAGCTCAAGAGACCAAGGTCTCTTATTAGTAATATTTTTACAGCATAGGTCATGGGATTGCCTAATAGAAGAAAATCACTCGCTACCCTTCAAGAGAAAACCATTATGGTTGTAATTACTGATTTTCTCTTTATTCTTCTACCCTTCCACTATTTGAGGAAGGACTGAGGACCTGAGGGTTTACTATGGTAAAGGTCATGATAAACAATGGGATGATTTCTGAATAACTTTGTACTTTTGGTTGAAGGTGGTAGGCAGGTAGCATTGTTAGATCACGGTGTCTATCTTAGCTTTTGGACAGCACCAGTTAGTTTCTCAATGTCTCCAATTTTCCAATAAAGTAATTATTTTACTTAGCATTTACAAAGTTATTTTATCTTCCTAGACATATAGATATAACACATCCTGAAAGCTATGAATATATATGATTGTTTCAAGAGTGAAAAATAGCCTCATAGGTAAGGGTATCTTTCATCTTCCACTAGAATGAAGTTTGCTCATTTGTTATTTTTGCTTCTCTATTTCTGTAAAATTATGGTGACTCTTATTGGCCTTTTGACTGGAGTATAGATTACTGATTTTTTGTCTTAATTATCTTTAAATATCTGTTAATTCCTAGGGATGCAGGTTGTTATCCAATAAATGGTTCTCTAATAGCAATTTGTAAACCACTAGACTTTGACAACATCTAGCGTGAATCCCTCAACAAAACTGAGGACATTTCAGACGTGGGTGATTTAGGTTTCTTCCATCCCACTAGTAGTTCTGTGTAAACAAAAGCAATGCATAAAGCTTTTGCAGTTCATAGCAATTTGAAAATCACTACACTAATTTAATTTTAAAAATTTATCCAGGGAACAAAAAAAGAGTCAGTTGAGGACAGAAGCCTTTACACAGCCTCTCATTTCCTTAAGAACATTTGATGATAATCCTCTCTGCATTAAATTTGCCCTCTGCCAAGGAAATCTTGATTTAATATTACATGGTGACTCCATCAGTTCGACAGTTTGCATCCTGAAGAGCAGTGACACTACCCTCAGTAAGAGGGTGTTCCAAAACAGCATGAATTAACTGGAGCTTATAAAGAGAAATGATGGCTATGAAAGAATGTAAAACCTAAGGTCTGATCATATTCCTCTTCCTGTTACTTTCTCTATTTCCTTTTGAGGATTTGTTTCCCCTGCCAGTGGTCATAAAAATCCTGAGAAACTGATCTGAAGCCATTCCTTGATGTTGCATGTTTGAAAATGTGCAAAACACTCTAGGATTTTTAAAAAATGTCTCATACAGTTTGACATTAGGTGTTTAGTATCAAATAATTTTGAAGAGGTTTTAACTTTCACTTTGCTTTTTGGATCTTTCTGGTGTGTTCATTGAATCTTATCAAAAAAATCCCCAGTGAGCGGAGGGTATCTTTAAGTGCTTACAGTAGTTTCTATTTTGTGCAGAGCAGCCGGAGGAGATGATGAGCCTTTTCAGTCACAAGGCTAAATTCCCCAGCAATGTCCTTTCTTGGGGACCTTCACTTCCTCCCAGGAAATTTCATAGGTGGATCCCAAAAAAATTTCTTAAGAAATATGATAGCTGCTGTCTTCTGGGTACAGAAAAGTAGAGCTGGAACTTGTGACCTTTTAGCACACAGCTCATTGACTCCACAATTTCACCTAATTTTTCTAAACTATCAACACTTTTAATTGACAGAGCTGTCCTTCCTGTCTCTGAAGTACCTGCACTCATATTGGCACTGTTGCTAATCAGGAGATTTAAACCCAGGGATGACTCATTGTTGATGACCAGTTTTATGCAGTACTTCCTTCTTTCTGACCTGCAAAGTACAAGAATGAGCTGAACAAGCAAATCACTATAAAGGAGGCTTGAGTTGCCCCGGCCCAGGCTTAATCACTGGGCTCAAACACCACACACTCTCCCCTCACAATGAGGACATTTGAAATTGACCACCATCCTGTAGTAGCATATACCAACTTGTATTTGAAGACACTGAGAAGTACGGCATTTTTGATAGAATTTGTCTTCAAAACTTCCTTGAATCTTATTTTTATGACCTGAGGAAACCTTGCAAAAGTCCAGTGGGATATAATATTAAAGCAGAGTGCTTTATAAAATGTTATTTGCTAGAATTGATTATTTCACAGATTTTTATGAAAGAATAATTATTTTTGTCTGGCAAGTATAGTGAAAATGTATTTATTCTTCTAGTAGGTTGAGTCAATCAGCTCCAGGAACAGAAAAGCAGGTAATGTGTTCAGATATTTATTTTACCTTCCTTTTGGAGGACAAGCTGATTTGTTAAAGATCTTAATGCTGTTTTATTAATTTTTACATAAAAGCATGATTTCTTTCAAATTTTAATAAATTTTAATTATAGGCTAATAGTCTATTTAGTCTAATAAACTGGCTATCAAACTGAATTTTGAACTTTTAGAAGCTATTATAAAACCCACAGGAGGATACTTTAAGACTAGAATATTTTAAACACAAGTGTTTTTTATCAGAGCCATTCTCTGTAGTGGTAAAGATTCTGGAATTTCTTTAAAAATTATACATTTCAGGCCGGGCATGGTGGCTCACATGTGTAATCCCAGCACTTTGGGGAGGCTGAGGCGGGTGGATTACAAGGTCAGGAGATCGAGACCAGCCTGGCCAACATGGTGAGACCCCATCTCTGCTAAAAATACAAAAATTAGCTGGGTGTGGTGGTGTGTGCCTGTAATCCCAGCTACTCGGGAGGCCGAGGCAGGAGAATCACTTGAACCCAGGAGGCAGAGGTTGCACTGAGCCGAGATCTCGCCACTGCACTCCAGCCTGGGCAACAGAGTGAGACATCAACTCAAAAAAAAAAAATTAATTATGTTGAATCTTTGAAAGAAGTCTTTTTCAATGTTGAAATAATCAAAACCTTTTCCCCAGTGTGCTGTTAAAGGAATTTCTCCTTTTCTTATGCTCGTATCCTTAAGTTATTAAAGCTTGATCTCAAAATGGTCTTTCAAAATGATTCTTGGACTTACTTGCAGGATCTGCATTAGTAGGTGATTTAGGGTAAAAATATGTCACTTATTTGAATTTTTCAAATATGTGATACATGATTTTGAGGGAAATGGGATACCTGAACTTCTTTTACATCTAAGGGCTCAACATGGCTTACAGTTTCTGTGCTGTAGTGGAGAAAAGCACTACTTAACTTGGCAGCAGCTAAGACTGTCCACATGTTGAGGTTTCCCTAGAGGTACGTGAGTAATAGTAACTAATTGTCATTTGTCTATTCAGTTTGATCTGGCTTGGCGTAGGGTAGTAAACATTAACAACACTTGTCATTACTTATCTTTTCTAAAGCAAAGTCTTTCTCCTTCTCCCTCTCCCCCATTAACTTTTCCCTTTTTCTCTCTTTCAACATTAGAAGGAAAGATGATAAGCCAAAGGAAACCTAAACCTTTGCTTTTACTATATTGACTTCCTAAATACACTGCATTTTCTTCATTTTGGTTTTAGGTGCCCAAGCATCTTGAAGTGGCAGGTTAGTGATTTTGCTTAGGTTTATTTCTAAGAAGATAAATGAAATGAGAGAAAAGTAACCAGGATACATTTTCTGACTTTGGTGGAAGGAATATGACTCATCTTGTTAAATGCATACAGGGATCTTAATTTCAGAGAGTAACATATGTTAGTCCCAACTGTTTCTACATCGATTGTGGTGGTGACAAGCTTTGGAGAAAATGTTGTAAAGTCATAATTATTTCCATTCTTATTTCACTTTATGAAACAGAATGGTCCTGGAAATAGACACTGGGTGGACAATAATATTATGCCATTACTTAAATTACTATAACCATGAATGTGTTGGCAGGAATTTACCTTGAACCTAGAAAGCTTTCGGAAGTGAGCCAGTTTCATCTTGCATAACTCTAAAAATTAAAAAATAAGGTTACTTTCTTGAAATGTGATTCTATACATATCAGATTCTCTTAGGACTTATTAAGAGTCTAGGGAGGTATAGGTTTATGGTTTTCTTTACTAAAAACTTAACGAGTTAAGGGGTTTGTATTTGAACAAAAAGTGGCTCTGGAGGCATAACTTAAAGGGGTAGAGTTAGGATAATGCAGTGAGGTATGTAGATAATAGTTTTGATAATTACTGAATTGTTGGATTTACTTTCTTTTCCAATTTGCAACAGAGGTACTCATTTTAATGCATATGTCTTTTGGTGAGTGATAGGACACCTGGTGAGAAACGGGCCAGTAGCAGAAAAGAACAGAGCCTGAGAATAAACAAAAATAAAAATCCACTTTCCAAGGCTCTTGATATCAGTGATTTTCCACTTCTGTTAGGATTATGATTTCTTTCCAGAAAGATCTCAGTAGAGGTCACCTGCCAGGAGAGAACAGTATTCAACTTCTTGGGCCAACTACCCTCTCATAGCCGTCTCTCCAGTAGTTAGGAGCCCCTCAGATTTTTATGACCTCTGCTCATTAAAGAACCATTGCTGCCTTGGACCACCATGTTACCATAGAACCCAGCAATTGAGGAGTAGCTAGGAGCATATCTGCAAAAGGGTAGCCTGGGTTTGTCGGGCATGTGCTATACCAGACAGCAGGTAGAGGCAGATGGCTATCGTGGGTTGTCACTGATTTGGTCTCATCAGCCTGCTAGAACTCATTAGACTTCATGGTAGATGTTTGAAAGTCAGTAAAATGGGTAGAGATGTTTCTAAAGGCCATTCTTCCCTTTCATTAGTACCCAGCTCTAAAATACTTCACTTTTATTGTCTGCATATGGCACAAAATATCAAAATAACATCACACCCCCTGCCTTTACTGTGCTTATTATCATTTCTTGAATGTCTTCAGAAGCCAGTCAAATGAGTCTGATAAGAACTTTGACCCTCTTGTTTTAATAGAAGGTCTATGGAGTTTGTCATAGTCACTCCATATCCTCCTCTGTCTAAAGCAGTGACTGTACATTGGGATCACCTGGAAAGCTTTAAAAAAAAATTCAGACACCTGGAGATGAAGATTTGCTGTGAGGCGCACAGTGTCAGCACTAGGATTTTTACAAACTCTCCAAGTGATTCTACTTATAGTCAAGGTTAAAAACTACCAATTTAAAAGTTATGCCAGTTATAATAGGAGCAATGTTAATTATTTTGATAACCATGTTGCTCAATTTTAGACATACTTTAAGAGTTTATCACATAAAACAGATAAATTTGAACTTCCTGTCTTGCTTTGAAATACAGTGCTTCATATGCATTTTAGCTATGGCATAATCACAAATAAGAATATACAGTCATCCCTTAGTATCCATGGGGGTTCAGTTGCAGAACCCCACTTCCTGCCCTGAATACCAAAATCCATGGATGCTCAAGTCCTTTATAAAATACTGTAGTACTTGCATGTGACCTAGGTACATCCTCCTGTGTACTTTAAGTAATCTCCAGATTACCAATACTTAATACAATGTAAATGTTGTACAAAAAGCTGCTAAACAGTATTGTTATTGTTGAAGGAGTAATTACAAAAGAAAACAGTCTATACATGTTCAGTACAGATGCATCCATCCATTTTTTTCCCCAAATATTCTCAACCCAGTTGAATCCATGGATACGGAACCCATGGTTATGGAGATTCAACTGTATGTGATCCTAAATATAGATATAGATATTATGAGATGAAGAGTAGGAAATATCAATGCTAATCAATCAAGCTTTATAACTGAATATTTTATATATTCATAAAGTGAATAATAATTTACTCTGCTTTAGTTGTCTCATCTGTAAAATCAGAGGGCTGAATCAGATAATGTCTACATACTTGGCAACTTCTTTCTCTGATCATGTGACCAGTAGCACTTTCTTTCTGAGGATACTGATTTCTTCATATAACTAGATGGAATGGGCTATTTAAGTCCTCTGGAAATATATTAAAGCAGTATTGGCTAATCATTGTGGCCAAGTTTTCATGATCATAATCATCAGTCAGTGTATTTATTCTCTCCTTTTCTTCTCAATCTTGTTCCTCCTGCCAGATTTGTTGCAGCAACTCATTCAGTAAGCCCAAAGAAAGATGCATTCTTTGTTCTATAACTGAATAGCTAAATCACATCTACTTTCTGTGCTTCTCTCCAGTGGGCTCTGCCTGTGCCCAGCCATTTACATTGTTATCTGTTTTTTGAGGCTAGTTAGGCAATGTCTGTGGCTCTTTGGTCCTCTCAGGGTTGAGATTCTATCTGGAGGTGTGACTTCCCGTTCACAGACCCCTGAGGTAGCTCCTCATGTGCCCCCTTCCCTCCTGGGAGGTTCGCTGTGCCCGGGACTGATGAAGTGGCTGCAGCACTATGACCTTGCCTGGGCCCTCCAATTGGTGCCCCAGATTTGTCCCCTAGCCTGCAAGGAGTTGGTGGTTTTTCAGCAAAGAAGACTCTCACAACTTGGCATAAGTACACCTTGATCACAGAGCGGGAGGACTGTAATTCTTAGAGTACCACATAGTCTCTTTTTCCAAGAGATCAGCACAACAGTCTGTAATTCAAAAAGGAACCCTGAAAGATGACCCATGACTGACTTCCCTAGTGTCATGTTAGTAAACCTATAAAATAGTATAATGGTTACCCCTTACCTTCAGCACTTCATATGTCTCTGTTGCTCAGGTTAAGATCACTGTGATCTTCCTGTTATCCTTCCTCTTGTGTGTGTGGAACACTCTGAAGCTGTGTATATGCTGAGATAATTTATTACTTTCATTCCTGGTGCATTGCAGTTCATCAGCTTGAAGGCCTGCTGCTCTCATCTTAAAATTAGAGGTTTATTCTTTATGGAAAAAATCCTTATTTCTACTCCATAGACATTTATGCTAATCTACTCACTTGTTATTTGTTCCTATTACAATTATAGGTATATAACTGATTTGCTCTGTTTTTTAAGAAGTCTCCAAAAATTCACCATGTTGCTTTTAGGCCATTTATTTCTTTTCACGGAAATGTTTTTCCAAATATGCTTCTGTTCTTAAAATATGTAAACTACATTTTTAATCCCAGTTTAAGGCACATTGCTTACATTTGTTGATCACACATTTTCCGTAATACTTATTGAAGACAATTTTTTTAATGCAGAGAAACTTTTGCATTTGATACAAAACATTTTCTAATGTGTCTGAAACAGAAAGTAGTAACGCTTTGGGGTTCTCTTCTCTTCTTGTTTTCAGGGTGCTGGTTGCACAGCCCTGGTGGTAGCTGTAGTGGCGAGGAAGCTAGAACTTACCAAAGCAGAAAAACACGTGCACAATTTCATGATGGATACTCAGCTGACTAAAAGAGTAAGTTACCACCCATATATCTTCAAAGAGAGAATATTATTGTATTTTTTTCAATGTTAGGATATACTGTTTTTATTTGACATCTGAAGCTGAAATGACATGGTTTGAAACTATAGGCATTCTTGGAACCAATTCCATTTTATCACATTTTGAAAACAGACTATTTCTAACTTTAGGTCAGTTAGGAAGTAATTGGACAGTGTTGGTATTTGGATAAAGATAAGTCACATAAATGTCAGGTGTGCCTGCTTGTTTAGATTTAAATATATTATACAAGAAGAGACCAATTATTGGATTGGGTAGGAAGGAACAAACTATTAATGTAAAATAGTAATTTGATGGAGAGGTGATTGAAAATGTTTCACTGAACTTCTACAATCAAGTCACTCTTCTCAAGACAGGGTTGCAAAGACAAATAAGAAACCACCACTAACTTTTAGAAGCCCAAGATTGGGACAGAAACAGGCTCTTGCCTTGACTTACAGGTCATGAGAGAGATATCTCTCATAGTATACCATCCACATGCGTGATCACTGTCCAATTATTAGTGGAAGAAAACAGTAATCACAGTGTTTAAGAGCACTTGCTGTGCCAGGCCCTGCTCCAGGTGTGTCGTGTGTAACTCACTTCATCCTCATAACAGCTTTGTGAGGAAAGTGCTATTATTGTGGCCATTTTATAAATGTGGAAACTAAGACACTAAGGGGTTAGATAGCTTGCTCAAAGTCACCAGATCAAGGTAGAAAACTGTGTAAGAGGAGAAAGGTTTCTGTTAGCCTTTTTTTAGCCTTTCTTCATAGTCACTTGAGACAAATGCTAAAGTCAAAAATAACTAAAAATTATTTTATAGTAGAGTCATCTTGCTGTGTAACTACTTCCCAACGTGGAATGCAACCAGGCTGTCACTGAAATAACAAAATATATTGTCAACTTGGTTACTTTACCCATGAAAGAATCTGTAGAGATTTTAAGCATGGTTCCAACTTTCAGTGTTTTCACTCACTCTTGATTTTGGTTGTATATTTTAAAGTAATCTTGTTTAATTTCGTAAAGACTTCCTAACAGGTCAGTCATTTTAATGCAAATATATGTTTATACAGATTATACTTAGGAAATGAAAACATGAATTCCAATTGCCTGCTCATGCTGAGTCTTACCTATCAGACACTACTGTGATACTTCATTGCAGTTAGTAGGTCCGTGTTACAGTAGACTATCAGAGCCTCTCAGTTTCAGATGCTACATTTTCAGCCTACATTTACCACTTAGGAATGTCTTCTGCTCTCCAGTATTTACTCTCGTATTCTTTGAACTCTTAAATTTGTTCTCAAAACTTGTGACCATCCCTGTGTGAGAGAGTGCAAGGAAAAAGGTCAGTGAGGAGCTCACTAAAGTCTTGGGTTTCTTTTACTTTTTAAAGATCTCCTAGAAATAAAAATATGTGCATACTAGATGGAGATTGGAGCAGATGTTTTGTGTATTTCATCATGTGCATGTTTAGTCCTTTCAGGGCTCTGTGCTGGCACAGTTCATGTTTAAGAGTCACAAGTTTTATAATATCAAAAGAACACTTGCATAAGACCCTTGTAATCCATATTATTTTACCATGAAGATTATGCGTTTTCTCAGGAATTAAGTTAATGCCACATTTAAGATATTAGGCAGAAATATACCTTAAATACCATGTCACCCATATGTTTGCCTGTAAATCTTATCAACAGTAAAAAAAAAAATTGTGACAGAATCACAACTAAGAAAGCCAAGTTAGCATGTTTGGGCAAACTTCCCCATGTTTGTTTCATAAGCAGACTGTAGTTTCGTCTTAAGAAGGAAGCATATAGTTTCCCTAAATATTACTTTGGAATATTGATATGCCATATTTTAATTATTAAAACATTTTAAGAGTTAGAAAAGACAAAGACTTTGAGTACCAAATCTATAGTATCACACTGCCATCTACCACCTTTGATAAAAATTTTATTGTGTGAAATTCACAGAGGTCAACCAGTTTTATTTGGGAGACATTCCATGTTGGATTTATAGTATAGTTGCTGTAGTCCATGGCCTCTCAACCTCGGCCCTCAGGACCTTTTTGGTTGGATAATTCTTTTTTGTGTGGGACTGTCCTGTGTGTTCTGGATGTTTATCAGCATACTTGACTTCTGCACACTGGATGTCATAGCACTGCCCCCAACTTGTGACAACCAAAAATCCCTTTAGACACTGCTCAATGATCCTTAAGTTCTTGTATACTTTAACTTTCCTTTGGATAATGTTCCTGAATTGTCAAGTTATTGCCTGTTGAAAGCCTTTTCAGTAAGTACTATTCTGGTTTCAAATTGTACATTCCTTATAATACTTACCATGCTTAAATAATTCTGTTATTTCATTACTACTTTACTTTTTAAAAGTACAACTACTTTGCAGTATTTCTTGGGACCAGAGTCTCTTATAGGTCTGAGAAATACACTCTAGTAGCTTTGCTGACAGATCCATTTTTATAGGCAGGATGTCACTAAATAAAGATATAAATGTTAAAATGGTATTAGAAGAAAACAAATTGCTGGTTTATGATACCTATTCTTTTCTTATATATACTCAACATGGTATATGAAAATAATAGGCATTTTATAATCTCATTATTTTATACAGTTGTCAACTTAATGAGTATTATTTACTTGGAACTTGATTCCATTTGCTTATTTACAGATATTCCAAATAGACTCATTTAAAGTAATTCTAAAATGCTGAATGATTTATGAATAATTAAAAGTAAATAGAGACCTAAAAACCATACCTAGTAACGCAGATGAAAGATTAAAAATACAAATTCAAGGTTACTGTATATTGTTAGAGAAAAATATAACTATTCCCTGAAACACAGTCTAGAAGAAATCATTTCTGGATGGTTAACAGGAGTAATGGTCACAGATGTTCTGAAATCTGAATATGACTCTAAAGAAAAAAGCAATATGAATGTTAAAAGGTAGGTTATTCTCCCACAAACAAATGTAACATTCCAAGTCTTCCACTCTGTATGACCACATTAACCAAGGGAAAAACTGTATTTGAAAGCAGAACTGTCTATTAATTGTACACGAGCACTGAGAAGATTGTTTTATGTAATCCTAAAACTTTACATGACATCCTGTAATTCAAAAATGGCCAACAGGTACAACAGAATAAACTAATGATTTTGAAGTGAAAACATAATACCATTACCTGGTCTCCTAGTTTAGTAAGACAGGACCAGGTATTTAATAGATTTGCAGTTTATCACCTTACAGAGGCAATATATTTACCATACTATATTTTTTGGAAATACATTATTAGTAGTATTTATTCCATTCTGAGCAAACAGGAAATATTGTAATTTGGTCCCCAGAATACCTTTTTGGAAAAGAAACTTTGAAAACAAGCAATTCCAAAACCCAGACATAATTTTAAAAGTTGCTAGATATACCACAAAGGATAATTATACATATTAATGTCCACTGTGGGTGTTGCTAATCTGTTAAGAATTCTCAATCAGATCCATAATAAGAACACTATTATGCAGTTATATAATTTTGTTTCTTGCATGTCTCTTAACAAGGGGATAGAAATTCTAAAGCATTTATTCTGTGTAGCTTTCACATTGTCCTTGGCTCACAGCCCAGGGGGTTAACACGTCAAATGAATGAATCACTTGTCTATGATGCCCTGTTCCACAGCCACAACATTCACCCAGGCCTCATATACCTGACCTAAAGGAAAACTGGAGAGAGAGGTGGAGCATGAGCAAAGCTATCCTTGATGCTGCAAGGGCGGTTGAGAGCATATGGCACCCTGGTGCATTCCCCTTGAATTGGCGAGGAGTAGAAATGTTATGCTAAAAAAGCCTCTGAGAAAGCAGCAGGAGAATAAAACAACAACAAAGAAATGGAAGTTGAAAATGAAGATCCAAAATAGCCTTTTAAACAATGTTGCCATTACCTACATGCTATAGATTTGAACAACATAAAGTTGTAATTAAAAGAATGAATGAAAAAGAATGAAAAAACCTCTGAGAATTTGGGATTATGTAAAGAGATCAAACCTACAACTGAGTGGGGCACCTGAAAGAGATGAGGAAAATGGGACCAAGTTGGAAAACATACTTCTGGATATCATCCAGGAGAATTTCCTCAGCCTAGCAAGACAGGCCAACATTCAGATTCAGGAAATGCAGAGAACTCCAGCAAAGATACTACACAAGAAGGTCAACCCCAGGACACAAAATCATGGATTCTCTAAGGCCACAATGAAAGAAAAAATGTTAAGGGAAGCCAGAGAGAAAGACCAGATCACCTACAAAAGAGAACCCATCTGACTAACAGTGGACTTCTCAGCAGAAATCCTACAAGCCAGAAGAGAGTAGGGGCCCATATTCAACATTCTTAAAGAATTTCCAGCCTAGAATTTCATATCTGGCCAAACTGAGCTTCATAAGGGAAGGAGAAATCAGATCCTTTTCAGACAAGCAAATGCTGACGGAATTCATCACCACCAGGCCTGCCTTGCAAAAGCTCCCGAAGGAAGCACTAAATATGGGAAAGAAAACCTGTTACCAGCCACTACAAAAACATACTGAAGGACACAGACCACTGACACTATGAAGCAACCAAATAAGCAAGTCTACAAAATAACCAGTAGCATCATGATGAGAGGATCAAATTCACACAAAGCAACAGTAACCTTAAATGTAAATGGCTAAATGCCCCAATTAAAAGACACAGAATGGCAAGCTGGATCAAGAGCCAAAACCCATCAGTATGCTGTGTTCAAGAGAAACTCTCATGTGCAGAGACACACATAGGCTCAAAAAAAAGGGACAGAGGAAAATTTAACAAGCAAATGGAAAACAGAAAAAAGCAGTGGTTACAATCCTAGTTTCTGACAAAACATACTTTAAACCAACACAGATAAAAAAAGATGAAGAAGAGCATTACATAATGGTAAAGGGTTCAATTCAACAAAAGAGCTAAGTATTCTAAATATATATGTACCCTGTACAGGCACACCCAGATATATAAAGCAAGTACTTAGAGACCTGCAAAGAGACTCAGACTCCCACATAATAATAGTGGGAGACTTTAATACCTCACTGTATTAGATAATTGAAACAGAAAATTAACAGAGATATTCAGGACTTGAACTCAGCTTTGGATCAAGTGGACCTGATAGCAACAGCATATACATTGTTCCCATCGCCATGTGGCATTTACTATAAAATTGATTACATAATTGGACGTATAACACTCCTCAGCAAATGCAAAAGACTGAAATCCAAACAGTCTCAGACCACAGTGCAATCAAATTAGAACTCAAGATTAAGAATTTCACTCAAAGCCACACAACTACATGGAAATTGAACAGCCTGCTGCTGAATGACTCGGGTAAATAATGAAATTAAGGCAGAAATCAAGACTTTTTTGAAACTAATGAGAACAAAGAGACAACCTAGCACAATCTCTGGGATGCAGCTAAAGCAGTGTTAAGGGGGAAATTTATAGTACTAAGTACCCACACCAAAAAGCTAGAAAGATCTCAAATTAACAATTGAACATCCCAACTAAAAGAACTGGAGAACCAAGAACAAACCCCAAAGCTAGCAGAAGACAAGAAATAACCAAGATCAGAGCTAAACTAAAGGAAACAGACACAAAAAATCCTTAAAAAAATATCAACAAATCCAGGAGCTGGGTTCTTTGAAAAAATTAATAAACCACTAGATAGACAAAGAAGAAAGAGAGAAGATAAACAATCAGAAATAGGGGGGATATTACCACTGACCCCACAGAAATACAAACAACCATCAGAGAATGCTATTAAACACCTCTATGCACATAAACTAGAAAATCTAGAAGAAATGGATAAATTCCTGGACACATACACCCTCCCAAGACCAAACCAAAAAGAAACTGAATTCCTGAGTAGACCAATAAGGAGTTCTGAAATTGAGGCAGTGATAAATTGCCTACCAACCAAAAAAAAAAAAAAAAAGCCCAGGACCAGATGGATTCATAACTGAATTCTACCAGAGGTACAAAGAACAACTGGTGCCATTTCTACTGAAACTATCTCAAAAAATCACAAAGGAGGGAATCCTTCCTAATTCTTTCTATGAGGCTAGCATCATCCTGATACCAAAACCTGGCAGAGATACAACAAAAAAAGAAAACTTCTGGTTAAATCTCTGATGAACATTGATGAAAAAATCCTCAATAAAATACTAGCAAACCCAATCAGCAGCACATCAAAAGGCTTTTATCCACCGTGATCAAGTTGGCTTCATCCCTGGGATGCAAGATTGGTTCAACATATGCAAATCAATAAATGTGATTCATCACAATAACATAACTAAAGACAAAAACCACATGATTATCTCAATAGATGCAGAAAAGCTCTTTGATCAAATTCAACATCTCTTCATGTTAAATGCTGTCAATTAACTAGGTATTGAAGGAACATACCTCCAAATAATAAGAGCCATCTATGACAAATCCAAAGCCAATATCGTAATGGGCAAAAGCCAGAAGCATTTCCCTTGAAAACCAGCACAAGACAAGGATGCCCTCTCTCACCACTCCTATTCAATATGTTATCAGAAGTTCTGGCCAGGGTAATCAGGCAAGAGAAAGAAAGAAAGGGTATTCAAATAGGAAGACAGGAAGTCAAATTACCTTTGCAGATGACATGATTCTAAATCTAGAAAACCCCATCATGTCAGCCCAAGCTTCTTAAGCTGATAAGCAACTTCAGCAAAGTCTCAGGATACAAAGTCAGTGTACAAAAATCACTAGCATTCCTATATACCACCAACAGGCAAGCAGAGAGCCAAGTCATGAATGAACTGCCATTCACAATTGCTACAAAAAGAATAAAATACCTAGGAATACAGCTAACAAGAGAAGTGAAGGACCTCTTCAAGGAGAACTAGAAACCACTGCTCAAAGAAATCAGAAAGGACACAAATGAACATCTTATCTATTCCATGCTCATGGATCAGAAGAATCAATATCATGAAAATAGTCATACTGCCCAAAGTAATTTATAGTTTTAATGCTATTCCCATCAAACTACCATTGCCATTCTTCACAGAATTAGAAAAAGACTATATTAAAATTCATAAAAGACTATATTAAAATTAAAAGACAATCTTAGGCAAAAAGAATAAAGCTGAAGGTATCATGCTACCCTATACTTCAAACTATATTACAGGGCTACAGTAACCAAAACACCCTGGTAAACTGGTATCAAAACAGACACATAGACCAATGGAAGACAGAGACTAATGGAAGACCACACACCTATAACCATCTGAGCTTCAAAAAAGCTGACAAAAACAAGCAATGCAGAAAGGAGTCCCTCTTTAATAAATGATCCTGGGATCATTTGTAAATGATCTTGGGACTTTAATAAATGATCTTGCTAGCCATATTCAGAAAATTGAAACTTGACCCCTTCCTTACACGTTATCTAAAAATTAACCAAGATGGATGAAAGACTTCAATGTAATATCAAAACTATAAAAGCCCTAGGAAAAAGTCTAGGCAATACCATTCAAGACATGCACACAGGCAAAGATTTCATGACAGAAATGCCAAAAGCAATTGCAACAAGCAAAAATTGACAAATGGGATCTAATTAAACTGAAGAGTTTCTGCATACATAAAATGGGACAAAATGTTTGCAATCTATCCATCTGACAATGGTCTAATATCCAGAGTCTGCAAGAATTTAAACAAATTTACAAGGAAAAAAGACCATTAAAAAGTGGGCAAAGGACATGAACAGACACATCTTAAAAAATGACATCCATTGCAGCCAACAAACATGAAAAAAGTTCAACATCACTGATTATTAGAGAAATGCAAATCAAAAGCACAATGAGATACCCTCTCACACCTGTCAGAATGGCTATTATTAAAAAGTCAGAAAAACAACAGATGCTGGCCAGATTGCAGAGAAAGAGGAATGCTTTTACACTGTTGTTGGGAGGGTCAATTAATCTAACCATTGTGGAAGACATTGGGGAAGACAATTCTTCAAGGACCTAGGGGCAGAAATACCATTTGACCCAACAATCTCATTATTGAGTATATACCCAAAGGAATATAAACCATTCTATTATAAAGAAAGATACATGCATGTATATATTCATTGCTGTATTATTCACAATAGCAAAGACATAGAATCAACCTAAATGCCCATCAATGATAGACTGGATAAAGAAAATGTAGTACATATATACCACAGAATAATATGCAGCCATAAATAGGAACAAAATCATCTCCTTTGCAGGCACATGGATGGAGTTGGAAGTCATTATCCTCAGCAAACCAATGCAGTAACAGAAAACCAAATACTACATGTTCTCACTAATAAGTGTCAGCTGAATGATGAGAATACATGGACACATCAAGGGGAACAGCACACACTGGGACCTTTTGGAGGTTGGGGTGGGGGTAGTAAGAGCATCATAGCTAATGGACACTGGGCTCAATAGCTAGGTGATGGAATGATCTGTGCAGCAAACCACCATAGCACATGTTTACCTGTATAACATTACCTGCGCATCCTGCACATGCCCGGAATTTAAAATATAAGTTGAAGAAAAAAACCCAAAAGTCTAGCTGCCTGAAGTGCTTTGGTGGTTTGTAAAATACTGTTATACTTAAAAATATTTTGTATCTTACTACCCATGGTTTTATTTTATAATTAACTATGAGTCGCAATGTAACATCTCCTGGTCTTATGAAAGTTGTTTTTAAGGAATCTGGGTAAGCACTACCACTAACATAGTAGTAGGTTTTTTTGTTTTGTTTTGTTTTGTTTTTTGAGAGAGGGAGTCACTCTGTCACTCAGACTGGAGTGCAGTGGTACAATCTCGACTCACTGCAATCTCCTCCTACCAGGTTCAAGAGATTCTCCTGCCATAGCTTCCCAAGTAGCTGGGACTACAGGTGTGCACAACCATGCCCATCTAATTTTGTATTTTTAGTAGAGATGGGGTTTCACTTGACATTGGCCAGTCTGGTCTCAAACTCCTAACCTCAAATAATCCACTGATCTCGGCTTCCCAAAGTGCTGGGATTACAGGCGTAAGCCACCGCTCCTGGCCAGTAGTAGTATTTCTTTTAGAGCCTTTGTTATTTCAAATTATTATCAAAAGTATTGATTATTAATATGTCTTCTAACATTTTTCTGACAGACTTTGATTATACTTGATTACTGGTGAGGCAGAGCAAATGTTATTTTCCAACGGAATGTGTGTGGGGTGGCGGGGATGACGGGCAGGAGACATGGTTAGAAGAGGCTCCTGTTAACAAAGATCCTTCCCCCACTTTCTTTATTTTTTGATAAATAGAAAATGAGTTTTATTTCATAGGTGTTTTGGCCCATTAATTGGCTATAGA
The DNA here is from genome assembly GCA_963573385.1 of Cacajao melanocephalus. Lineage (NCBI taxonomy): Eukaryota > Metazoa > Chordata > Mammalia > Primates > Pitheciidae > Cacajao > Cacajao melanocephalus. Next base: position 149,409 of record CAUYLG010009710.1, read on the forward strand.
ATAGCCTCATGGCATTTTGTCTTTCTCAGGGAAAGGAAGAGCATGGAGACAAGAGTTGCAATACAAGGTGGAGAAATCAACACCTCTTGATTAAAAAAAAAAAAGTTGAATAAAAAAGGAGTTCCTAAAGGAGTAGGATAGAATTTAGCACAGGAATAAGGTGGTAGTATCTCTGTATTTCCATTTAAGTGTTGTTCCCAGGCAGATACAAGTACTTCTAAAAGGCATAGATTCAAGAAATAAAAGCATATTTTGAGTCATAGTTTTACTAAATGAAGCTACAGCTCACCATGATCCTTGGGATGAAGACTGTGACCCCAAGCAAAGTTACAAAGGATTCTGGTCTGGGATTTATCAACAGCTTTTTTTGTTTGTTCTCGTAACAGGTAAAAAATGCAGCTGCCAATGTACTCAGGGAAACATGGCTAATTTATAAAAATACAAAGCTAGTAAAAAAGATAGATCATGCAAAAGTGAGAAAACATCAACGAAAATTCTTGCAAGCTATTCATCAGTAAGTATCATTTTTCATTTTTATCCTGCTTTTGTGTCCTTGGCTTTCAATTTTTGCGCTTAGTTGTTCTTGTTTCATAAGGGAGGAAAAAAGAAAACATTGTCATGTTTGTTCCCAGAAGATGTTATCTGGCAATTTAATCATTCCACAGTGAGATCCTGAGAATCACCTCAGTTCCTTAATGATTAAAAATCACTTAGTACTACAATAGTTATTAATTAAAATGTCTTCTCAGTTTCTATTTAGAATCAATAATTTCTGCTAAAATTATATTTCTTAATTTAACCTATTTATTCAGATAGTTTGCTCTAGGATGTTTTTGGCTTGTATCTACTGCAAAATCTTGAACAAAATTAATATTACATAATGTACTACATAATGTATTTGGATTTTTTAAACATACCTTCAAACATATGTATATGAATATGGTACATATAACTGATTTAATACTTGAATTTTAAATTCATTTTTAATCAGAATTTTGGCTATGTGTTCATTGTAGAGTTTCTAGTTTGAATAGACCTTTCACTTTCTTATCATTATTTTGACTTTATCTAGACCACCATTATCGTTTAAGTCCTTCCTGCCATTTCATCGTTTTATGGTTAGCATAGACTTTTAAAGTAACACTCTGTATCTAGTAAGATGCGCTGATAATATAAAAGCACGGGGTCTTTCTCCTCCAGGCTGGCAGCATCCTTACTGTAAGTATTATTCATGTGGGTATCAACTGTGATGCCATGCAGACTTGCTCTTAATACCATCTCTGTATGGAGAAGAGCAGACATAGTCAGATTTGTGGCTCAGAAAAGTGGCTTTTCTTATGATACCTACCAGGGTAATAATGGAAAGGTGTGTAAATACAAGATGCTTTGGCTATCCAGTGAGGTTTGTCTCTCAGAGTCCACTAGTATAATAGACAAGAAAACTCAGAGGCTACAGTTTTATTTTGCATGTTCAGGTAATTCATAGGTAATATTATACCACTAACATTCTGTAGGAAATTGCTAACCAATCATCTTCTACCCTAGGATACTAAATCTGTCCATTCAACTGCCCTGCTTAAATAGATATCACTGAAAATGCAAAATAGATCTATAATTATGGACAGATTCATACTTCCATAGAATTAAAAACTCAAGTATCCTGAGATTTATAGTAGAGGGAGGCTCTGCATGTATGGTAGAGTATCTGGCCTTCATTGCTACTCACTCATGCTCTTTCCCCAGCTTTACTAACACACTTTTCCTAAGATGGTGATGCTATTTCCTCTTAGCTCTGTGATTTGACACACCACTATTGTTTTTCTTCCTTTGTAAGGAAAACACAAGGCTAGAGTTGCAGATAATACTCTTAATATAAGGAAAATCACAAAAAGGAACATTATATGCCATCTGGCTCACAAGAGGGAGCTTGCTCCCAAGACCTCACAGTTACCCTTATAACCCAAAACCACCACTTAGGAGCACTTGCCTAGACATCTTGATTCCTTGAAGTTTAGATTGAAGAGAATGAGAACCCTCCCTGCCTCACCACCCAGAGATGCTGAGCTTTCGCCTCTGTGTTCCTCAGTGTTTTCCTGTCAAACAGGCATCTTCCCCAAGGGACTCACCTCGTGCAACTCTCCTATTAGAGTGGTCTTCCTCTACTAAAACCACACTACACAGTAACTCCAACATTCATACAAGAGGTCCACAGCCCATACCATTGTGAAATCATTATTTATACTGTTAATATTTTGACATTAACCTATATTTAGTATATTAAAAAGAAACCTTACCTTAGCGTATGTGAGAAGATATGTATATCCAGGGTGGAAGCGTGTGAAATGACATAGCAGTGAGCAAGTGTGGTCGGTCTATGTGTTGGGCAGCCACACATCCCATGGCCTCCAGGATCTTATCTGGGTCCTTTCCTGTCAGTCTGACCTATCAAATGGATAATTACATGTGATTTACCTTTGATAAATTTTCGTGTAACAACAAATCCAAAAAATGCTGTGATAGTTGTTGTAGCATGGTTCTGTAGCCATGTGCAGTGGTAGTTTATATTACATCTTGTAATATAAGACTCTTCTGGACTATATGTTCAGAATACATTCACATTCAGAAGCCTAGGAGAGAATTTAGGGGTTTTTACTGTAAAATGCTTTTACCTTTGCTGTAGTTTATTACATTTTTACATTAAAATGTTAGAAAAAATATTTGGGGAAGCAGAGATTAAAATCTGTCCCTAAGCAAGTCGGAAATGCACCCTACAAGGTTTGTCGGCCCTTTCTTAAGGGTGGTACTGTGGAGTTGCTTGCGCGGGGTCTCTTAGCATATTGTGTTTGGATAGAGTGACAGAGAAAGCCACTTGTGATTTTTCTGTTTCTGTCAGAGATTTCTTAACTCTGTTTCTTCTGTAGCAATGTGTACTTCTAAAGTATATAAGCTTCAGGCAACTCAGAAATGCTCTGAATTGTTTTATAAATTCATCTAGGGGCTATTGGGTTTCCTTTGAGGTGGGGGACATTTATACTTTGTAAAAGTGTAACTGGGTATATTTATTCATACAAGCTGTGTTTGGCTAGATCATTCTAATCATGTATACTTGTCTTTCATTTTAGCTTAGTGTTGGAAGTTAGGGAGTGAAGTCATAAGGGAAGCACACAGGGCTCGATTCTTAAGGGCAAGGCTTCCATTGCCCACTGTGCAGATACAGTGAGACCCTCAGCCTTATCTGTCAGCACTGGGTGCAATCAGACCTCACTAGCTGAAGAAAAATGTTAAAATTCATTGGATAGATCACTCCTGGCCTCTCCTACTCTCTGATTTGTCCTGAGTGCTTTCTCAGCAGCGCTCTGCTTCTACCAGTCCCTGCTATCTCAACTGTTTCTCTTTTCCAAACTTCATAGCCTCTCTACCAGATACGTGACCTCTCTACTCTCTGTTGGATGCTGAACTCTCCAGACCCATGCCCTCTTTTCAGTAATTATTTGTCTTTTTAGACTGTCACTTAGTGCCATGAAGTGTTCTCTTTCTCTAACTTTTAACCCTTTTTCTGGTAGCAACTTTACCTTTAAAGTTTATCATTCTTCTATCTCAACTATGGACCAACATGAATTTGTTTCAGAGCCAAGAAATCCAATCTACTTGATTTGTATAACATGAGAGTTGAATTACCTGCCTTTCAGAAGCCTCAGGCTTCTGAATTGTCCAAATTTGGAAAAGATGTAACCCCCCCAAAAAATTAATCTGCCATTGTTTCAAATATTGTTCTTTTAACCATTTCACATTCATATTAGGCAAAAATAGTTCTTGTTGTTTACTTGAACATCAAGTATCAAGAGGCCACGATGACTTTTTGCATGCTCTTCCTTCTGAACTCTTATTCAGGAGGAAGCTGAGTACTTTCAGATGGGAAAGTATAGTAGCAATGAAGAAGGATAATTGAATAGTGTGTCTCTTTGGTCAATATGTCAAAATCCTGCAGAATCATAACAGGATCTTCCAGCTAATGAATCGAGCCCCCTGTGCACAATTGAACACCACATTGTGTTATTTTGTTCCAGAATATTTTACAGTTTCTTTTCTTTTGTTTTGTCTTTTTATTTCAACAAAATGAAAATAGAGCTCGGAAGTAAGTTGTGTGAGCCGCTCCTTTCAACATTTGCAGAAATTTCTACTGGCTGCATGCACCCAGCGGATCCTTTATTTGTGAATTTTAGTAGTCTGATTGCTGCTATGGAAATGTGATCCAAAATCATGATATTTTCCTGTGATAAGTGAAGTTCACAAGGAAGAAATCAACATATGTTTCTTATTCTTCTTTTTTGGGGAAAAAAGTGTAATACACATCTGCATGTTACCTTTTATTCTGGCAGCTGCAGCTTAAGCAGGCTTTTTCTATCAGCTCTCCTACATTACAGGCAGTGTAAGAAGCAAACAAGACAAGATGATTCAAGTTTCGGAAGCTAAAGGAATTCCAATCAAATAGGGCTACTCCATGTCAGCTTTCCAGATTAGGAAAAAATAAAATGGGCAAAATTCTACTGTCAGACATAGTATAGTAATCCAAGAAAAGTAAATTAGGCCCCATTGTTTATAAGATGAAGTACCCACTTAAGAAACTGCCACTGGTCCCTCTAACCTAACTAACTGTTAGTATTCAGGACTTTCTCTGTACTCACTACTTACTGGAGGCATCTGGACCAGAGCCCAAACTTCAGTGATTTCTGTGCCACTGATACTATGACTTACTTAAATTTGAAAATGAAACTTTGTACAAATTTGTATCACAAATGGATTTTAAAAACATTGCAAAGAAAGATAAAGGTAATCGTCATCAATTGATAGCTGAAATACTGATATTGAATTCTAGCCATAGGCGGCTGTTTGCAGAAAGTTCTGAGCTGAGATTCTGCTTTTTAAAAAAAAGCGCAGGTGTTAGGAGATGATAGATAAAGACAGATTAGGACCAGCCTGTGATTTTTTTTTTTTTACAGTAATGAAGAATTAATTAATTAGAAGAGAACTAAAAGGAATAACTCTTTTCCATCTTAGGTATCACTTAAAGTCATCTAGAACACCTCTGATGGTGTGAATTTAGTACTGCAGAAACATTGTTTTAATAAACACACTTCATTTCATATGTGAGGAAACTAAAGTCCCATTAGAGTCAGCGAGGATGGAATTCATTGTTGTACATTGCTCTTTCTTCATTACACTTCTGTGTAATGACCCACAGATTTGTAAGTCTTCTTTTTAGGGGGTGTAGGGTGGGGGCAGTTGTCTGTTTTTCAAAAATTGTGATTCTATTAATTACTGAGAGAAATCTTTCTCAATAATATATTGGATCCAAATATACGCTTATAAATTTATTTTAGACTAGGACATAGTCCCTCTCTGTAATAGCATTAAAAAGGAACCAGTTAACTTTGTTCCAGCGTTCTAATAAACATACAGTCACAATGACATAACTTTAAACCGTTTTAGATTGTTGAAGATCAGGTTGTAGGTAGGTGTCAGCTAAACTTACTGGCAGAAGGCACTACATCTTCACTGTGGAGCATATTTAGTGACATATTGGATATCCTAGTTTCAGAACAAAATCACTGAACATTATGAACATGTCGCAGAAATCTCCCTGGCAGTAAAATCTTGCCCTGTGAGTTTTTATTCCTTCTATATTATTACCTTTCATTTTAATTGAAAAAGAATAAAAAGTACTCTCTCTAACACTGAAACTATATAAAATGACTTGTCAAAGCAAAAATAAGATTGGCATTACTTTTTTCTTTTTCTTTTTTTTCATTAAATAGTTTAGAGGAACCTACTTCTCTTTTGGGAAAAAGCTTTTACTTGTTAGCTTAAGGAACATTAAACCACCTTTCTCTTATTGGAAAATCTTTCTTGGTACATAGTAAACAAACACTGAATAAATATTTGTTGAAAAACAATAAGTAGAGTTAAATACTAGCAGAGTTCTTATCAAAAAGTGTTTTTTTAACTACCATTTTTTGACTCCTAATTAATTGACTCTTCATCAGGTACATACAATGATATTTAAAAGTAGCTAAACATAATCTTACCAGAGATTCCATCTACCAGATACTATAATTGTCCTCTGACTTTAATCTACACTGAAAATTAAGGGAAATTTTCCCTAGGAAATGGTCTGGCCTCTGTTCAGATTTAATGGCAGTTCAAGATAAAAGTCAAATGAAATACAGTGAAGAATAAGATAATAATTATGTGTTTTGTGTTATCTTGCTGCTGGTTGAATAAAAGTTTTTTTTTTGTTATTAAGAATCTCACTTATCACTGTGTTTTCATCAGGTTCGAATACCTAACCCAATCCATTTTGGACTAAACAGGGCTAATACCTGTATCTAGTCATGTAGGCATAGGAAGGTGCTCATTGCTCCAACATCGATGAAATTCCAGTTGCTTTGCATATTTCTTCCTATGTCTATTTGTCATGATACTGGGGCTTTAAGGAATGTTTTGGCTTTTTCTCATGTGGTTAAATCCTTATGAGTCCTTCTGAATTCAACTTTACCTGGTAAATAGTTGTCCTAAGGACATCTCATCTCTTGCTCTCTCTCCCTTCTTTTTTGCGGTGTTGGGGAAGCATGCTTCTCATTGTACCAGACACATAACCAGTTTGGACTTACCCCAAATATTCAAGGCATTATCCATGCAGTTATTTGCTCTTGTCAATTTTGTGCATGCTCTTTGGAAGGCATAAGATTGCCATAGAAACAAGGGAACCTTTCTGATACCAGATTCTATCTTTTAGATTAAGAAGTGTAAAAATGGAGCAGAGGAAGCTGAATGACCAAGCAAACACCTTGGTGGACCTGGCAAAGGTAAGCCTGAGGTACTTAGGCCTCATGGTTGCATCTGTTGAAATCGACCACTGCACAGTCACTAATAATTAATGTTTCAAGAGGATCCCAACCCAAATCTAATTGACAAATCAAACCAACAAAGCGCCCTAAAATGGTCCGACTTAAAAGAATATTTCTAAAATTCTCTTAATGTGCTCTTTCCCTATTACATTATTCAACACCCATTCTGAAAACGTTCCTAGTTACAGTGATTTGGAAGTACCATAAGAAGTCTAAGTGGAATAGGAGACAATACCTGTGGGATTTTTATTTGCATGTAAATCTCATCTCAATGAGAGCAGAACTACATCCTAGGTGGGACTGTGATACTCAGGAATGAATAAGACTCACAATTAAATTTTGTTTTATGTATTTTAAGCAAACTCAAAAGAATGTGAAGTTGAAATAAAAATAAAAGATACCAAAAATTACATCCTAAAATGAAAGTTATCACCCAAAATGATCACTTTTTAATGGTTCTTTCTCCATTTCATTATTTCAAAATCATACCACTTTTTGAAAAGTATATCAATAGTCCCCAGATTATTCCACCATATTTATAAGATTTAGCTGATTGATTTTTAGTTGTCCGTCCCCACATAAAACCCTTTCTGAAAACATAAATATTTGTCAACAGTCAAAACATTGCATTTCCCAGGGTGAATTCTAAAAGTGGCACTAGAATAGTGTTTATAAAATTGTTCAGCCTTTTACCCAAATGCTTGGAAAGAGGTAACTCTTGGTTGCCTCTTACAAACTGTTCTTTCATTTGATAAATCAGCCATGACTTTACTAAAACCTCAAGTATAATCATACAAATTACACATACTTGGCCTAGTCTCATTAAATAATGCATCTAAATTATATTCATTGTAATGTATATCAATAACACATACTAGAGGTTGAAGATAAGTACTTAATGACTTACCCTAGGAGAGCATATATCATGCATATAAACTGGACAGCACACACGTATCAGGCATGAAGACATCTTTAGTTAACGTATAAATGTGGCTGTCACTTAGACATATGAACAGAAGATGGGGCAACCTCCATCACCCCTAGGTTAAATGATTTTTTAATGGGTATTTTTATGAAAAAAGGAACAGACTACATTGAAATATGATATGGACATGTAATTTTACTTCAAGAGTACCACTATGAGGCAAGATGCTGTTTATTTCTTCATTACTATACTTATGACCACCATAAAGGCTCAGTATTTTCTTTAATCAATGGATGCTGTTCACATATTCTTAAGACTATGTAGTAAAATTAAGTGTATGCACTCTGTCTCTGGTCAAACTGAAACAAACAAGGTGCCTGTGTTCTAAGTAATAACTCCCTTACCAGTTCATTTACCATCTATAAAAGATTGTTAAGCAGAAGAAGAACATATGATAAGAAAGGAAATGGAAGTAGGAGGAGGCACGGCTTAAACGAAGGGATCTCAGACTTGGGAAAGTCTGCATTAAACTAAGGTTAACACACTTTTCTCCCCTCTTCACCAGCCTTTTCCCTTTCTAGCTCTGAGCTGATCAATCCTCTCTCCTTGACTCTTTGGCTACTTAGGAAATATACCTAGGAGTCAGAGTTATGGATACCCTGTGATCAAGACAGTCAATTTCAAGGTTCACTAGGAATCCAAAAACATTTTCCTATTTCAACCACTTAGCTTTGATTAAGCCATAGCCAGCAGGTCAGAGCCACGGCCAAAAAGATAGACTGTTAACCTTAGTATCTCCCTCAACTAATATTTTCTCAATGGTTATCTGTAAAAATTCCATTTGATACAGTGGAGAGAGGCCTGTAATTTGGAACAAAGGACAACAAACAATATTTAGGAACTTATTGCTTTAAATTACAAAATTATCAAACCAGTTAATCCTAAACTTCATTTATATTCTACCCTCAACATTTCTGCCACATAACAATACCATCTGTATTATTTATTGTTTTTGACTCTGCCCATTTTTTAAAAAATTTCCCCTGCCCTAATTAATACATGTTGTAAAATGAATTTGATGTGCTTACCTTTATGACAACCTTTAAAATACATATATAAATATTAAATTGAAACATTTTTGTCTATCCTGATACCACCTAAAATCATTGGGCATACCACCAGTAGCAGTACCTGCTTCACATTTTCTGCAACTGAACCAAAGATTTTATATTTCTATTATAAATCTTAGCATTGAACAGATACAGTGAATTGGCTTTGCAAGGTGAGCTGTTCAGTTAGCTGACACCCCTGTTATACTGAATGCCACCAGCAAGAGACTAGAGCTAAACCTCTGAGAGGTGGGCAGTCTGTTTACAGGGCAAGTGTAATTAACCTTCTTCTCAATCTTGTTTTTCAGACCCAGAATATCATGTATGACATGATTTCTGATTTAAACGAAAGGAGTGAAGACTTCGAGAAGAGGATTGTTACCCTGGAAACAAAATTAGAGACTTTGATTGGTAGCATTCACGCCCTCCCTGGGCTCATAAGCCAGACCATCAGGCAGCAGCAAAGAGATTTCATTGAGGCTCAGATGGAGGGCTACGACAAGCATGTCACTTACAACGCTGAACGTTCCCGGTCCTCGTCCAGGAGGCGGCGGTCCTCCTCCACAGCGCCACCAACTTCATCAGAGAGTAGCTAGAAGAGAATAAGTTAACCACAAAATAAGACTTTTTGCCATCATATGGTCAATATTTTAGCTTTTATTGTAAAGCCCCTATGGTTCTAATCAGCGTTATCCGGGTTCTGATGTCAGAATCCTGGGAACCTGAACACTAAGTTTTAGGCCAAAATGAGTGAAAACTCTTTCTTTTTTTCTTTCAGATGCACAAGGAATGCACCTATTATTGCTATATAGATTGTTCCTCCTGTAATTTCACTAACTAACTTTTTATTCATGCACTTCAAACAAACTTTACTACTACATTATATGATATATAATAAAAAAAAGTTAATTTCTGCACATACTTGTTTGGTCACTTGACATTTCTAATGCTTCACTTCATGCATTATTTTCATGGTAAAATGGCTGATATCTTCTGATACACATTGATAATTTTGATAGCCAAAAGTTTCACTGGTTGGAAAAAAAGACTTTCAATTCCTCTATACCCTATTCCTGAGATTTTACTTCTTTTGTTATGAATTCTTTGCATGAATCATCTGAACCAGCATAGCTTACTCTTCTTTTTTTGGTTTACCGTGTCTCATATTAATTTTTTTTTCAAAATGTAGAAAGTCAGTCTTTATCAGAACATACACAAACAAGGAACAGAGATGCTTTCAAGCATATTTTAATTCCCAGTGCACCAGCAAATTTACATGAACAAAGTATCAGGGTACACCACTGTCTGTGAACAGATGGTGTAAACAAGTGATTTCATATCTTTCTCTTTAATTATTATGAAGTGCCAAGAATGCACTTTAGTGTTTGGGGCCTACATATGCATATTCATAAATACTGTTTGCATACACCAGCATAGGGAACATACAAAAGCCTGAGTCCTAACATATCTCCTAGTAAGTGATCTCCTCTTGGTCTATACTTACACATTTAACACAAGTAAATAGAATCTAGTAAATTTCACATGTTTAGGACACTTGTTTCATGGATGGTTAAGGTCTGTTTGTGTGAAAGAGAAATGAGTGGTTACTGCTACAAACCCATCTGTTTGCACATTTGCTGTAAGAATCCACTGGGTTTAGAAGAACCATGTGTGAAAGGATAACAACATGGAATTTCCTCATGTGTGTTATTCCCAAGAGTCTACAAGAAAGGTGATGGTGGTAGGGATACTGTGTCCTAAAAAGAAGGCTTTGTTTGGACAGCTCTTAAAGCAACCTGCTTGTATCAGCCTAACCTAAAAATACTCCTTCATTCTCAGGCAATCTGTTGAAGAAGCTTTTGTCCCCCCTCATTTTATTTTATGCCATACCCTTTAGTGTCAACCTTAAAACATTGCAAGTTGCTAGTATAGTATGTATTGTCTTCTTTAGCACAAACTAGAGTGATACATTTGATATACCCTACATAGTCCAAAGGATAAAATCACATTCTCCATAATTAATTCAAAAGCCAACCAAACATTTCCTTTCAAGATCAAGGATATAAAACTATGATTGCTTTAGATTGCATGAGAACCACTTGCCATTTACTATCTATCCAAAATGGCTGAAACTAAAGCCCATTCACATAGTTTATATATGCCTGTGTTGGATGAGAATGAGGCCTGGAAATTTTTTTATAGTAAGTGAAAGAAAAACAAAATAATAGTGGTTAGAGAAACATACTGCTATGTTAAATGAACATCAAGATCGTATTTCATCAAGATTTCTACTTCATGGATGAAAGTAAAATCTCATTTTATGTACTTTGGATTAGAAGAATATATCAAGCATTTGGCATAAAGACTGGATGTAAAAAGGAGAGAAACTTTGGAAAAAAACTATTAATTTGTTCTTTCAATTCATGTAGTTAATTCTTGTATCTTCCACCTCTGTGTGACTAATGGGCAGAGTAGCAGCTCAAGTTTATCATCTTACACATCAATTAGCACTATCACCCCAGAACACTAGGGGACTACTAGGAAAAGAATAATATATTGCTTTTCTTGTCAAAGATGAGAGAGAGAAGAGAAAGTAAGTTTTAATTTATATTTTATTACCTTGCATTTATTGTCTTCTTTTTAACTTAGCTCTTCTAGCATGAGTTATTCTCTTATCCTTCAAAATCAATTTGATGTTTCCTGTTCTATGCAGAGTATGTGAAGACTGGTACATATTAAATCTTTTATTTCTATTTTTTTTAAATACCAAATAACCACAGTTTTAAAAGGAGGAGAGGACCCATCTGTTACATAGACATTCAGGCCTGTGATTTGCTGAATCCATTTCACTTTAGATAGAGCTACCAAGTCTCCTCCCCAGTGGCTTTGAACATGACGCAGAGTCCTCTGAGGGCTGCTTAGATGACTGCTCTTCTGTGGTGAGAAATGCCCTTCTCTTAATTGCATTTTGTTTTTCAGAGTTACTAATAATAATTGAGTTCTGTTGGTCTCATCTCAGCCTGCCACACCCTGGTCTGTTTCTTTACAGCCAGCACAAGCCATTTGGCTTCTGCAAATCATTTTAAATTACAATGGAACCACCTTCCTCAACAATTTTCTTCATTTCCTCTACTTATACTCAATATCAAGGTTAGTCACTAGAAAGAAGAGCCTGTGCTCTTGCAGAAATGAGGATGAGCCAAATGCATAACAGGTAGTAAATTTTGGAAATTTCATGTGCTTTCTCCCTAGTTTCTCCTCCCTTTCTACTTGTTTTCCAAGAGTCTCTCCATCAAAACATCTGTAATAATCAAGTAATTATGCTCCAAAACAGAATTTGGGAATTCTGATAAAAAGCTAGGGGTTAGGGTTAATATGAACATTGAGCAATGGATTTAATAATACAGTCCTCCTATTTTTGAACTTTGCTCAGTTTTGAGAAACAGCATGGTAAAGTGAAAGGAGTCCAGACGTGAGTGTGGAACTTAGCCCTGCCACTCACTAGCTCTGTGCACTTAACATCACCGATTCACAGAGACTTTTGTTTTCTCATTTGTAAATTGAGCCTAAAAAGACACAGATATCCAGGGGTCTGCAAAGCCTGGCATCTATTTCATCAAATGATAGTAGTTATTTGTATTACTACTTTCAGCAAAAGGCAACAAATATTAAACACCTCTGTTATCTGCTTATCTTCTAACTTTTAGCATCTGACTGTATATATATTCTCTGTCTAGTTCATTCTTGAAGCAAGTTATTGGACTCCAGATTAGCACATACATTCCTTGATCCTATCACTGTTTTTTTGTTTAATATAACCTAGAATATCAATACGTACGTATCCTTTCTCTTCGTGATTCTGACATACTCCCTTTCTGCTTCTTGGACTTCCATAAAATTTGTTCTATTTATGAATATGTTCCAGAAAAGTGGAAGGTGTTTGTTAGGGGAGTGCTGGGAAAGTCACCTGAAAGTTGGACCAAAGGGCTCATTTACTTTTCCAAACCCATCCCTGTGGGCCCTGAGCCTCCACCCACTTCTCCTAGTCTGGGTAGCACACCTTGATGCCATTTGTGTGTTTTAACTCAGGGTCCCCAACCCTGGGGGCCTGGCCAGTTAGGAACTGGACTGCACAGCAAGAGGTGAGCAGTGGCACAGCGAGTGAAGCTTCATCTGCATTTACAGCTGCTCCTCATGGCTTGCATTATCACCTGAGCTCTGCCTCCTGTCAGATCAGTGGCAGCATTAGATTCTCATGGAAGTGTGAACCCTATTGTGAATGCACATGTGAGGGATCTAGGTTGTGTACTCCTTATGAGAATTTAATGCCTGATGGTCTGTCACTGTCTTCTATCAGCCTCAGATGGGACCTTCTCATTGCAGGAAAATGAGTTCAGGGCTCCTACTGATTCTACATTCTGGTGAGTTGTGTAATTATTTAATTATATATTACAATGTAATAATCGAAATAAAGTGCACAATAAATGTAATGCACTTGAATCATCCCGAAACCAACCCCCAACAACCCACAGTCCATGGAAAAACTACCTTCCATAAAACTGGTCCCTGGTGCCAAAGAAGTTGGGGACCACTATTTTACCTGAATTGTCAAGAAATCCACTAAGAAAAAAAATATCAAACTGGTTGTTCAAGAAATAAACTCCTAGGAGATGATGGGAGACCTGGAAGACCCTGCTCTCCATCTCACTGTCACTACTGCTAGAGCCTCTGATGAACATGATCTTTTTCTGTTTGTTAGGCTAGGGTAAGAAAAAATGCGGCTTTCTAGTTCTTCTGTTAAATATGTCACGAGTCAGTGAACCCAGAAATAGAAAACATGGATTATAGTTTCCCAGATATTTTTAGAAATACTTACAATTTGTTCACCCCAGAAAGGCCTTTTCCTCCAGTTACGGTTTCCTCTGCTCCAAGGCCCATGCTCCCTAGGTGGTAGTATGGAGGCGGATGCTACCCAAATGCTTGGAAATTTCTGTGGCTGGGCTCAGTGGTATGTGCCTATAGTCTCAGCTACTGAGGAGGGTGAGGCAAGAGGATAGCTTGAGTCCAGGAGTTTGAGATCAGCCTAAGAAATAGAGCACCCTGTCACAGAAAGTAAAGGCCAGAGAGTGAGCGAGACAGAAGGAAGAAAGGAGAGAAGGAGGAAAAGAAAAGGAGGAAGACGGGAGAGAGGAAAGGACTGAAGAAAGGGAGGGAAGGAGGGAGACTTACTTGGGCTACAGTGTCAGCAGTACTATATTAGACATTTAACCTTAGGTCCAGCTAAAAGTTGCATCTTAGGGAGGCTATGGCCAGCAGATGGTGGCCAAGCAGAAAGCAGAACACAGAACACTTTGTTCGAGTTTTTCTACTCCGTTAATAATGTGCCTTTCCTGCTCCCTCCTAGGAAAGCAACTCTCTCTTGTCTCTCTCCATAACCCAATTCTTTTCATCTCTGTTGGAGACAAGTCTCATTTAATCCTTTAATTCCTTCATCAACCCTATGTTTATTTCCATTTTACAGATGAAAATACTGAAGGGAGTATCTAATTATTTCTAAAATGAGTTGAAGGAAATAAGTTCCTTTCTCAAAAACTTAAATTAACAATTTCCCTGGCATCTCCTCTTGTGATCCCCATCCCCAAATAAGCCTATAAACAGGATAATATTTCTTGTTTGTCCAGCCTGTCACTTGTAAAAATATTTGAGGGCAGTGAAAACATCGTGTCCTCTGCTAAGGTTAAAAAATAAACAAAAATATTTGTAGACTCTGAACTGGTTCAGCTCAAAGGAAAAGTACACCTGCACAGCGGGAGATTATGTGGGCCTGAATCATAAAAGAAAAAATCCAACAGAACACACTCGGTGTTGCACCCACATTTTGAGATGATGCCACCTATCTCTGCTGAAGCTAAGTCAGGCAATGAACGCTCAGCCATTTAGGCCCATCTCCTCCCCTGCTGAAGAGACTGTGGACAACACATCTCCTTAGGTGGTGGATGAGGGACAATATGAGATACTAAGATGAAGTCTAAACTATATCTTCACTATAAAGGAAGAATCAAAATGGCTTCAATAAGAAAATATTTGGCATAATGTGTACCAAAATCTTTCTGGCCATAATATTCTAAGTCTACATTATTATGCCTAATAATACCTGTGCCATCTACCATCCCTTCAGAGTGGCTAGACCCACCTGCACAAGCACATTTTATATGTAGTACCTGAAGAGATAGGCCTATTCTAGGTGGGTCTTCAGGTTCTACATATAAAATGTGCACAATCTCATGTGGTACATAAATCTATTCTTCCTCTATCTCATTTCCTCCCACTTTTGTCTTACTGCTTAAATGGAATTGTTAGGTTGAACATTCATATTTTTGTGGGCTTTGGGAATGTAAGGCTAAAATTAACCTGTGTTTCTGTTGGATAAGATCACACAGCCTCAGAGAGGAAACTAACAATGAATAGATAAAAGGACTTTAAATTAACCAACAGTTTTATTTTTGAGTTTATAGGAGGAAATTATATACTATGAAGAAATAGTGACATCACTTATATATAATTGCATAAGGAAATTTTCCCTTCATTTTTCTGAAAACCTATTTATAAGTGTTCTGAAACATATTTTAAGGGAGTTGGAGAATTATAAGTGACTGTGACAGGGAGCACTGATAGCAAAGGTCTTAAAACGGGTTGCTGTGGGGAATAAAAATATTTGGTGGACATTTCCTAGTAAACGTGAAGCAGCCCAAGTGGAGAATCCTTTGTATATTCATGAGATTCCTATCCCCTCTTTTAGAAAAAGCCACAGTAAGAGAATATTTCTTCTGTATAAATAATAGAGAGGACTTGAAAAACAGTAAAAAGCAGATTATTGCTTAAACAATTTAAACGATTGAATACCTAGAGGAAAAAAACTCTTTGCAAAGGCATTTAATAGAAACGTTTTTACATATAAAGGAGAATAAAAGTAAAACACATTCTTATCCTTGACTTTGATAATTTAAAAACTGTAAATAAAAATGATTTTGGAAAGATACAAAAAAGGCAAGAAAGCATAAAAAACAAAAAAGTGAGAAAGCACAAAGCAAGATAAAACCTAATAGCCTGACAATAAGTACCACTAGTTTAACTCACCCACTTAAAGGATAGAAAATGCAAGATTGGTTAAAAATAAAATAAATATATATGCTTTTTATGAAAGAAATATAAAATAAAATGACAGATCAAGCCAAAACCCAAGTTACGGGGAGAATTCAGGCTGTTGCAAACAAAAATGTGGTGGCAATGTTTGCTCTGGCTAAAGCAAATCAAATGAAAGGTATGAAGTCACAAAAAGATGCCATGTTAGACTGATAAATGTTCAATTGACACTGAAGAGAAAGCTGTATGAAGTGTATGCACTAAATAATAACAGATATAAATTAAAACTCTCAGAAATAAAAGGAAAAACATAATTGTTGTGGGAGACTTTAAGATCTCTGCAGCCTATACAGACAAAAATGTAATAGACCAAAAATATAGTTTAAAAAAAATGCCAAAATTGGCCCAAGAACTAGTAGAAATATTAATAGAAAAATAACTATAAAAGAAATATAAATGTCATCAAAAATATAACAAGTCAAAAAGCACTCATGCCAGTTGCTTTGAAAGAATACATACTTTGCATTTTATATAAAATCTCCCTGAGAATTAATAACATAAAGTTAGCCAACTTATTTTACTAACTATACAACCCTAAAGTCACAACTAGGCAAGGAAAACATAAGATAAAGCTACAAACCAATTGACATGCAAAATACATGTAAAAATCCTCAATATAATATTAGGAAACTGTATCCAGTGGTATATTAAGACAATACATCATGACCAAGAAAGTTTAATCAGCCTTTCAAAAATATTAAACCCTAATAATATAATCACAGCATGTAATAAACACAATCATATAATTACTTCAGTCAATGCGAAAGCTACATCTGATAAAATTCAATACTCATTCCAAAAATATTTGTAGTAAACTGATAAGATAGAGGAACTTATTTAATTTGTTAATGCATATCTTCCAGATACTAAATAACAGCAAAACACTAGATATGTCCTCATGAATGACAGGAAGGAGGATGCCGAGCATCACTACTGTTCAATGCTGTGCCAGAGCCCCATCCAGTGCCGCTTCACACTGCTAAACTTCACACCGTTACTCTACCACCGAAAGACCAAGATCCAAGCCTAACACACACACATGGGTGCGCACACACAATTAAGGAGGACTTTGTTTTGTGACTTTACAGTATGTGAGATCTTCTTATGCAAGAGAGAAAAAGCAAAAGTTGTAAAGGAAAAAATTTAAACATTTGCTTTCAGCAAAATTAGAAAGTTTCTGATACAAGATAAAATTATAGGAGAAAAATGTTTATAATACTATATGACAAAAGGCATTTGTGTTCAGAATATATGCATATAGCTATGGATATAATAGTATTTTATATGTATCTATATCTAGATAAATATATAGAGATAGATCTCTATATATGGCCTATGTATAAGTAAAAGACAAAAATCTAATAGAAAACAGCAAAGTAAAGGATTTTTACAGGCTACTCACAAAAGAGGCAATAAACATATGAAGAATACCAAACCTGTGGATAATAAGAGAAATGTGCAGTAAGACACCAATAAGGCATGTTTTTTCCCAGTAGACAAAACTGTTAACAGTGTAACACATGTTAGTATGGAATAGGTAAGGGGAAATAGGTCTCTCATATACTACTAGTCTGAATATTTGTAAACCAATTCAAAGCTATTTAAAACAACCTATTAAAATTTAAAATGCATATACCTGCTTTGGAAAATTCTCAAATTTCCTTTTTAAGACTGAAAAATAAATAAGTAATAGTGTTTCCCTTTTCTGGGAGAAAGACAGAACTCACAAACTTTGTTAGCAAGTAAGACAAGGTCTGTGTCTACTGCTCCCAGAAGATCAGTCTCTATTTGTCAACAAATGGAGCTACCAGGACCCTCATTATGAGAAGAAAGAGAAACACCAGAACATTTCTCTGTTTGGGGTAACTTGCAGAGAGATAGAGAGAGTGTGAAAAAGAGAGAGAGAGAGAGAGAGAGAGAGAGAGAGAAAGAGGGAGAGGATGTATAGACAGATAGACAGACGATAGAGTGATAGAGTAGTGGGACCTTCAAGACAGTTGGACCAAGCACACAGTGGTTTTCTATTACCATACTACTTCATAACCAGAATAGTATTAAATTGCATTCCTTTATTTTCCACAGTCTTTTCAGTCCTCTGTTGAAGATTCCTCTCAAGGCTGCAGGCAAGAGGAATCTGTGCTTTCAGCCCAGTATTTGCAAAGATCCTGAATGTCACACACAGTGGAACTCAGAAACATATCTCTTGATGTTATTCTCTTGAAACATTTTAAATAAAGTGAAGTAACAAATCCATCAAATGGGAATTTCAGGAGAGAAATTGGGCCAAATTATCCCTGCAACCCCGGCTAGACTATAAAGAGCTGGGGCATAAACATGTAGTTTGAGCTGGGAGGAGGGAGGAAGTAGTTTTTATCCCTGGTGAACATCCACACAATCCCAACACTCAAGTCTCTTCCTTAGAGTAACACCAGCACCTGTAGCCACCCTGGAAGGTCTGTGAGCTTTTACTGCAACTGCACTTTTAATTTCTTTTTAATTCCAAATATCTTTAAATAGAGAAACTGCTGAATAAATTGTTATAAATACATATATTAACAACTTTAAAGTATTTGGAAGATCTACAGTAACCTGGAAAGATCC
This sequence comes from Cacajao melanocephalus, assembly GCA_963573385.1. Classification (NCBI taxonomy): domain Eukaryota; kingdom Metazoa; phylum Chordata; class Mammalia; order Primates; family Pitheciidae; genus Cacajao; species Cacajao melanocephalus. Next base: position 168,155 of record CAUYLG010009710.1, read on the forward strand.
TTAAGATACATTAATATTTGTTAGTAATAAATATGAACTTAGAATACTACTAAGTGTAGTAATAAGGCACTATACTGGAAGAATTAGATAATACATTTAGGCAAATGTCATTGGAGCTATAAGAAACTATCAAAGCTTTATTTTCAAATATTGTAAACACTTTGACAACTCCACAGAATTAATAATAACAATAATAATACAAAAATTCTGCAAGCTAATGGGTATAAAAATAGCATGCAGAAAAGATTGAAACTGAACCCCTTCCTTACACTATATACAAAAGTTAACTAAAGATGGATTAGAGACTTAAATGTAAAACCAAAAACTATTTAAAAAATCCCTGGAAGACAACCTAGGCAGTATCATTCTGGACATAGAAATGGAGAAATATTTCATGAAGACACCAAAGCAACTGAAACAAAAGCAAAAATTGACAAATGGAATCTAATTAAACTAAAGAGCTTCTGCACAGCAAAGGAAACTATCAACAGAGTAAACAGACAACCTATAGAATGGGGGGAAACTTCTGCAAACTATGCATCTTACAAAGGTCTACTGTCCAGGATCTATAAAGAACTTAAACAAATTTACAAGAAAAAACAAACAATCCCATTAAAAATTGGGCAAAGTTTATGAACAGACACTTTACCAAAAGAAGACATGCATGCAGCCAACAATCATGAAAAAAAGCTCCGCATCACTGATCATTAGAGAAAATCAAATCAAAACCACAATGAGATGCCACCTCTCACTAGTCAGAATGGCTATTAATAAAAAGTCAAAAAATAACAGATGCTGGCGAGGTGGTGGAGAAAAAGGAACACTTTTATACTGTCAGTGGGAGTGTAAATTAGTTGAACCATTGTGGAATACAGTGTGGCAATTCCTCAAAAACCTAGACAAATACCATTCCACCCAGCAATTCCATTACTGGGTATATACCCAAATAAACATACATCATTCAATTATAAAGACACAAGCATTGCAGCACCATTCACAGTAGCAAAGACATGGAATCAACCTAAATGCCCATCAATGGTAGACTGGATAAAGAAAATGTGGTACATATACACTATGAACTACTATGTAGTCCTAATAAAGAACAAGATCATGTCCTTTGGTCTTAGATGCTGGACAGAAATAAGGATAGAGCTAGAGGCCATTATCCTTATCAAACTAACACAGGAACAGAAAACCAAATACTGAATGTTCTCACCTATAAGTGGGAGCTAAATGATGAGAACACATGGGCACAAAGAGTAAAACAACACATGCTGGGGCCTTTTTGAGGTTGGAGGGTCGGGGAGGGAGGGAGAGGATCAGGAAAACCAATAAGTCCTAGGCTTAATATATGGATGATGAAATGGTCTGTAAAACAAACCCCTAGGACACAAGTATACCTATATAACAAACAAGTTTACCTATATGACACAAGTTTACCTATATACCTGCATATGTATCCCTGAACTTAAAAGTTAAATTTAAAATATAGCATGCAGAGGCTAGGTGTGGTGGCTCACACCTGTAATCCCAGCACTTTGGGAAGCCAAGGCAGGCAGATCACTTGAGGTCAGGAGTTCAAGTCCAGCCTGACCAACATGAAGAAATCCAGTTTCTACTAAAAATACAGAATTAGCTGGGCATGGTGGTGCATGCCTGTAATCCTAGGTACTTGGGAGGCTAAGGCAGGATAATCAGTTGAATCCGGAAGCAGAGGTTACAGTGAGCCAAGATCATGCCATTGCACTCCAGCCTGGGCAACAAGAGCAAAACTCAGCCTCAAAAGAGAAAAAATAGGTAATAATAATAGCATGCAGAAATCAATGTATTTTATGCATACACCACTAATCAATTTGAAGATATAATGGTAGTAAGAAACACCCAATTTATAATTACAAAAAAAATTCTTAGGAATAAACTTAACAAGAAATGAGCAAAATCCTCATAACAAAAACTTTAAAACATCCTTGAAAGACACATAAGCAAACTTGAACAGAGTAGAAGACATCTCTTTTACTTGTATTGAATAGCTCAAAATCAGAAAGATAACAGTTCTCCTCAGTTAGTTTTATAATTTAATGCAATCCCAATTTAAAATATATTAACAAGCTTTTTAAAATGGATCTAGACAGGTTGATACTGAAGTTCACATGAACAGAATAAATATAAAAATACTTACTTTCTTTTTAGAGCTATGGCCATTGGTCTTTTTGCCAGAAAAAAATTATAGCATGATATAGAAAACATCCATATTTAAAATATTGTGGTACTAGCACAATAATAGACAGAAAAATCAGTGAAACAATTAAAATTCCAGAAATAGAGCCAAGCATGTCTGGAAAGTTATTATATCATAAAGGTGGTATTTCAAATAATTGGAACAAAGATGTACTTTATAATAAGTGGGCTGAAGCAATTAGATAGCAATGTGGAAAAAAGTGGTAAAAACTAGAGCCATACTTCACATTTTATGACGATTAAACTCCAACTGGATCTGAGAGTTACACATAGAAACTGAAACCACACAAGTAATAGATAACATGGGTGAATTTTTCTAAAACCCAAGTAGAGTAAAGGGCTTTCTGGAATGCAGAGGCAATAAAAGACATGACTGATAAATTTGATTACATAAAAATAAAAGAATTTTGAATAAAAAGGAGAACACACAATAAGCAAAGTCAAAAGCAGCTGATACACTGGGAAAAATACTTGTAACACAACACACATAAAGAACTGAAATCTCTAATATAGTCAAAAAAATCTTATAATTGAGAGGAGAAAAAAAATCTTATAATTGAGAGGGAAAAATTCTGAAACTCTGATAGAAAATAGGACAATGGGCAAAAGACAAATGATTTATGAAATATATAGAATTCTAAACATTTAAAATATATTTATTTTATTCATAATATGAGAAACGCAAATTAAAACTATACAAATATATTAATATCATTTTTGTCAGATTGGTAACAATTGAAAGCTTGACAACATATTTTGTTGTAAACAAAATTAACAAACACTTTCAAACTTTTCTTGTGAGAATGTAAAAGGGCACACTCCTCTGGAGGGAAATTTGACAACATCTAACAACTTATTTTTTACTCAGAAATCTGTCTTCTAGGTTTATACCCTGAAGACACAACTTCAACATTACAAAAGTACATACCCATGAGATTCTTAATTATGTTACTGTAATTGCAAAACATTGGACACAACATGAATGTCTTCATTTTTAAAATTTGTTCAAAATGAAGTACTTTGCAGCTGCACAAACAAATAGGGAAGATATCCATGAACAAATAGGGAATAACTTCCAGGATTTATTGATAAAAGTAAAGAAAGTGAATGTATAAAAAAGTGCAAACATATAAATAGTGTATTTATGTTAACAAAAAAAACCACTTTTGAAAAAAAAAAGACACACTGGAAGGATGAGGCAGAAAGGAATGAAATTGTATCTACAGAAGGTAGGTGGGAAGAGGATGGAAGGGATGGGGGAGTAACTGACACTTGTCTAAGCATATTTTTAAGAATAGTTTTTACTTTCTGAACTATGTTAATATTTTATATACTCAAACCATTCTAGCAGTGAGAATAGGGGAGAAACCCTAAAACAAAATACAAACAAAACTTAATGAACCTAACTGTATTCCAAATGAAAAAATAATCATATCAAGTGAGTGCACTGTGGGAGAAACATTAGTAATTCCTTTCTTTTATAGAAAAGTTTCAAAAACAATATAGAGCATTTCCTTATATCCCCTATTCACTTTTCTTAATGTTAACATTATTAAAAATAAGAAATTAACATTGGTACAATATGAATTAATTTACCTTAACTAAATAACCTCAATCTAAATAACCTCAGTTGTCACTAAATAACCGAAGTCTAAAACTGTCAAGACATTTTTTCAGCTTATTTTTCCCAGTAGTGTGGGTTAGCAATTCTGAAATGAATTTCTGTGCACTCAGCAAATGAATAAATATACTGACAGTGGGAACAAGTTTCTCTCTGTTGAAGAAGAGACTTAGAATGTGGAATGCATTCAGATAGGCTAGGAAGAATCTTGTGGTGTTGGATGGGAATTAGAAGCATCAGTATGAATTTATGGACATATAAATAGTTATAGAAATATGTTTGTATAATACTGCATGTTTCACGTATAACTGGGAGCTAAATGGCAAAAACACATGGACATGTAGAGGGGAGAAACACACACAGGGACCTATTGGGGGTGGAAAGTGGGAAGAGGAAGATGATCAGGAAAATTAACTCATGCATACTAGGCTTAATATTTGGGTGATGAAATAATCTGTACAACAAACCCCCATGACACAAGTTTACCTGTAAAACAAACTGGCACATGTACCTCTAAATTTAAAAGTTAAGAGAGAGAGAAAGAAAGAAAGGAAAGAAAGAAAAAGAAGGAGTGAGAGAGAGAAGAAAAGAAAGAAAAGATTATTCTCTTCGTAGCAATTGTGAATGGGAGTTCACTTATGATTTGGCTATTATTGGTGTATAGGAATGCTTGTGATTTTTGCACATTGATTTTGTATCCTGAGATTTTACTGAAGTTTCTTATAAGCTTAAGGGGATTTTGGGCTAAGTCAATGGAGTTTTCTAAATATGGAATCATGTCAATTGCAAACAGAGACAATTTGACTTTCTCTCTATTTGAATACGCTTTATTTCTTTCTCTTTACTGATTGCCCTTGCCAGAACATCCAATACTATGTTGAATAGAAGTGGTGAGAGAGGGCACCCTGTCTTGTGCCAGTTTTCAAGGAGAATGCTTCTAGCTTTTGCCCATTCAGTATGATATTGGCTGTGGGTTTGTCATAAATAGCTATTATTTTGAGATACGTTCCATCAATACCTAGTTTACTGAGAGTTTTTAGCATGAAGGGGTGTTGAATTTTATGAAAAGCCTTTTCTGCATCTATTGAGATCATCATGGTTTTTTGTCTTTGGTTCTGTTTATGTGATAGATTACATTTATTGATTTGCATATGTTGAACCAACCTTGCATCCCAAGGATACCCTACTTGATCGTGGTAGATAAGCTTTTTGATGTGCTGCTGGATTTGGTTTGCCAGTATTTTATTGAGGATTTTTGCATTGATGTTCAGCAAGGATATTGGCCTGAAATTTTTTTATTGTGCCTCTGCCAGGTTTTGTTATCAGGATAATGCTGGCCTCCTAAAATGAGTGAAGGAGGAATCCCTCTTTTTCTATTGTTTGGAATAGTTACAGAAGGAATGGTATCAACTCCTCTTTGTCCCTCTGGTAGAATTTGGCTGTGAATCCCTCTGGTCCTGGGCTTTTTTTGGCTAATAGGCAATTAATTACTGCCTCAATGTTAACTTACAAAGGATAAGAAGAACCTCTTCAAGGAGAACTACACATCACTGCTCAAGACAATAAGAGAGGACACAAATGGAAAAACATTCCATGCTCATGGATAGGAATAATTGACATCATGAAAATGGCCATACTGCCCAAAGTAATTTAAAGATTCAATTCTATCCCCATCAAGTTACCCTCGTCTTTCTTCACAGAATTAGAAAAAAAAAACTACTTTAAATTTCATATGGAACCAAAAAAGAGCCCTTATAGCCAAGACAATCCTAAGCAAAAAGAACAAAGCTGGAAGTATCATGCTATCTGACTTCAAACTGTATTACAAGGTTATAGTAACCAAAACAGCATGCTACTGGTATCAAAACAGAGATATAGACCAATGGAACAGAACAGAGGCCTCAGAAATAATGCCACACACCTAGAACCATCTGATCTTTGGCAAACCCGACACAAGCAATGAGGAAATGATTCCCTCTTTAATAAATGGTGTTGGAAAAACTGGCTAGCCATATGCAGAAAACTGAAACCAGACCCCTTCCTTACACATTATACGAAAATTAACTCAAGATGGATTAAAGACTTAAATGTAAGACCTAACACCATAAACACCCTAGAAGAAAACCTAGGCAATACCATTCAAAACATAGGCATGAACAAAGACTTCATGACTAAAACACCAAAAGCAATGGCAACAAACGACAAAACTGACAAATGGGATCTAATTAAACTAATGCGCTTCTGTGCAGCAAAAGAAACTATCATCAGCGTGAACAGAGAATCTATAGAATGGGAGAAAAATTTTGCAATCTATCCATCTGACAAAGGGCTAATATCCTGAATCTACACAGAACTTAAAGTTACAAGAAAAAAAAAAACATCAAAATGTGGGAAAATGATATGAACAGACACTTCTCAAAAGAAAACATTTATGTGGCCAAGAAATATGAAAAAAAGCTCATCATCACTGGTCATTAGAGAAATGCAAATCAAAACCACATTGAGATACCATCTCATACCAGTTAGAATGATGATCATTAAAAAGTCAGGAAACAACACATGGTATAGAGGATGTGGAGAAACAGAAGTGCTTTTACACTGTTGGTGGGACTGTAAATTAGTTCAACCATTATGCAAGACAGTGGGTGATTCCTCAAGGATCTAGAACCAAAAATACTATTTGATCCAGCAATCCCATTACTGAATATATACCCAAAGGATTATAAATTATTCCACTATAAAGACACATGCACACATATGTTTATTGCAGTACTGTTCACAGTAGCATAGACTTGGAACCAACCCAAATACCCATCAATGACAGACTGGATAAAGAAAATCTGTCACATATCCATGGAATACTATACAGCCATAAAAAAGTATGACTTCATGTCCTTTGCAAGAACATGGATGAAGCTGGAAGCCATCATTCTCAGCAAACTAACACAGGAACAGAAAACCAAACACCACATATTCTCACTCATAAGTGAGAATTGCACAATGAGAACACACAGACACTGGGAGGGGAATATCGCACATCAGCGCCTGTCAGGGTTGGGGAACTAGTGGAGGGATAGCATTAGGAGAAATACCTAATGTAAATGACGGGTTGACGGATTCAGCAAACTACCATGGCACATGTAGACCTATGTAGCAAACCTGCATGATCTGCACATGTATCCCAGAACTTAAATTAACAAAAAAAAAGAAAAGAAAGCAAGAAAGAAGGACAGAAAGCAAGAAAGCAACGAAGCAAGCAGGCAGGCAGGGAAGAAAGACTTATTTTGAGGACAAAGCTCTGATTTTTTTTTTCTTTTTTTTTCTTTTTTTAAGACGAAGTTTCACTCTTGTTGCCCAGGCTAGAGTGCAATGGTGTGATCTCAGCCCACTGCAACCTCCACCTCCTGGGTTCAAGGTGATTCTCTTGCCTCAGCCTCCCAAGTAGATGGAATTACAGGCACCTGCCACAATGCTGGGCTAATGCTTTTTTTTCTTTTGTATTTTTAGTAGAGACAGGGTTTTGCTGTGTTGCTCAGGTTGGTCTTGATCTCCTGACTTCAGGTGATCCACCCACCTTGGCCTCCCAAAGTGCTGAGATTATAGGTGTGAACCACTGTGTCTGGCCAAAGCTCTGATTTTTTATCTTGCCCAAATTTCTATCTAAGGTGTCTGTGGAGTTATGCCCTACAAACCATAAATTCTCATCAACTGGGTTTATATGACCATGTATATTGTGGCTTACTTTCCAATCTGACTCAGACAGAACAAGGAAGGAAATCAAAAGGTTTTACCCCAAAGTATATTTCATTGCCATACTTTGAACTTGCCCTGCAAAGTATCTTGTGGGAAAAAACTACATTCTATAGGAATCCCTTTTCCCTTCTGTTTTTCTACCTTCTTTCCCAGATCCAGGACATAATGAACTAAGAGCCAGGCATCTTTTTAGATCTGATATGGAACATTTTACAACCTGCTGTCTCTCTGAAGTCTGCTCTCTGAGAGACTCCTCTGCACAATAAAACTTGATCGCCATGATCCTTTACCTTAACCTGAACATTCCTTTTCATTAATCTGAGGTCTTCAGATAAACTCAACCATCAACCAGAAAATGTTTAAATTTACCTATGGCCTAGAAACTCCCACTTTGAGTTGTCTTGCCTTTCTGAACCAAACCAATGTATTTCTTAAATGTATTTTATTGACGTTTCATGTCTTCCTAAAATACAAAACCAAGCAGTACCCCAACCATCTTAGGCACATGTTCTCAGGATCTCCTGAGGGCTGTGTCACGGACAAAGCTCACTGATATTTGGCTCAGAATAAATATCTTCAAATATTTTACAGAGTTTGACTCTTTTTATCAACAATTTGTATGAACATATGTTGTGTGTTCATTTCCCAATTCTGTTTGCTAAAAAGGCCTGGGAGCAATAAGCATATCTTGGATTCTTCAGACCATTATTCTTGGAGAAATAGCTCAGTGCAGGACAAGGACTAGAAAGTTCAACATGAGCCTGGAACATCTTCTTATACTAGAAGATAGGAAATGTTTAAAAATGGTGAGAACATATCAAAAGGACATGAAGACCAGCCTGAGGAAGCTTTCACTGACAAAATCTGGGACAGTTTGGGCATCAAAAAATAGTAATATTAATAGTTTATAATCCACTGAATATAGTAAGAATCCATACTTCCATGTTTAAATAAAAAAGGAAAACTCTTCTTACAGTGGGTGAAAGATTGTAGGAAAGAGGATGGATATTTACATCCTCTTAAAAGATCTCGTAATACATTGTTCACTAATTGTACAGGGTTAATGGTAATTTTGCTATTAAGAAAAATAAAAGAAAAACCTAGTGAAATCTACCTTAACCAAAGAAATGAAGTAATACTGCCAATAATGGTACCAGCCAATATGGTATGCCTCCTGATACAATGCAACAAGGAGGCTCACCACTGAGGTGCCATTCCTGCCAAAAAAAAAAAAAAGCATAATATGAATCTAATAATTAGAAAATGCTGGATAATCCAATTAATAGAGCAAAACAAGTAAACTGATTGAAAAATAAATAGCCTATGTTCTTAAGAAAATGTTAGAAAAGAAAGCCTGAAGAAATATGATACATTAGAGGAGACAAATTAACAACTAAATGCAAGTCATCTTTCTAGATTAGACTCTGAACCAGGAGAAAAACAACTATATTAGACATTACAGGGACAATTGGCAAAATTTGAATATATAGGTTAGGTCATAGTTTTGTATCAATCTCAAATTTTCATATTTTGCTAACTATATTTAGAATATAAAAGAAAAATCTTTGTTCTTATAAAACACACATTCAAGAATTTATCATAAAGGAGAATAACGTCTTCAACTTATCCTCAAATGGTTCAGGAAATAGAGGAGTGTGGGAGAGAGAGAGAGAGAACAAGAGAAACTGATGAGGAATATGGAAAAATGTTAATCATCAGTGAGTTTAGGTGAAAGGTATGAAGAAATTCTTTATATTATTCCTACAACTCTTCTGCAGGTTTGAAATTATATCAAAAGTCACAAAGAAACTAAAAGACCACCAATAGGGGACAGGTTTAAAAAGAGTAGTTCTTATTAGAAGTACAAAGAATGAGATAGATCTATATACAGTCATGGAAAGCTCTCCAAGGAATAGTATTAAAGTTTTCTTTTTTAAATAGTCAGAAAATAAATAATTAGCCCACGTATCTAATGCATAAATCTGTACATGTATTTTCATTCATATACATATGCACAATATGTATATAGAAGACTTATGACAGGGTATACTCAAAAATGGAATGTCAGTTACCTCTGAAAAGAAGTGAAAATGTCTGATCAAAGAAGATCCCTACTTTCATTTGAGTTTTCAGAGAAATTATGTTCAGATATTACCAACATTAATGAAAACAAAGTAAATAGAAAAACCTTTAAAGCATAATAGAAAGTAAATACTTATGGAACGGTAGAAAATGGGAAGGGATTCAAAAACACTAAGGAAAGAAATAGTCTTGAATAAAGAAAATGTGTTTTTTGTTTGTTTTTTTTTTAACATCCAGGAAAGGAAGTTTGTGAAGCTAGATGCGGGTATAGGCTTATTTGGAGATTCAAGTGGGAGAAGGTATTTCACATCTAATATCCTCTGGTATTCCATGAGCTAGAATGCAAAGTTGACCATTAAATAAGTTAAAGAGGAAGTTTTCAGAATGAATTTAGCCTGAGGAATGAAAACTAATGGGGGACATGATAGTTGTCTTCAAATACTTGGAAGACATTTATGTAGTGAAGAATGGATTCATTTTATGTAGACAAGAACCATCAGGAATAAGACCTAGAAAGGTAGATTTTTTACTCAAAATCATGGTTTTCCAACATGGAATGGGCTGCCTTTACACATAATGAGCCTGCTGGCACTAGAATTATTTAGACAGAGGCTGAAAATATTAACAATTATATTATTTGTGTATCGATACATCTCATGCTGGGCACAATGGCTCACACCTGTGATCCCAGCACTTTGGGAGGCTGAGGCAGGTGGATCACAGGAGTTGGAGACCAGCCTGGCCAACAGGGTGAAACCCCGTGACTACTAAAAATGACAAAAATTAACTGGGCATGGTGGTGCACAAGGTTGAGGCACGAGAATCGCTTGAACCCGGAAGGCGGAGGTTGCAGTTAGCCAACATCATGCCACTGCACTCCAGCCTGGGCAACAGAGCAAGACTGTGCTAAAAAAAAAAAAAAAAAAAATCCATCTCAAGTCTCTGCCTCTTCTTGCCTAGGCTCTAACCAGTCTGTATCATTTCTATTATACGATGGAGCTAACTGTAGAATTCTCCTGTTGCTAAATTATTCAACTCTAGAACTTCTCTTAAAAATTATTATAAACTATTTCTGATAACACTGAAATATCTAAACATAATACACTCACCAACCACCCAGCTTGAGGAATAAAACATTGTAACTACCTATGAAATCTCTTGTACTCCTAGGATACTGCATTTCCTTTTCACTCCATTCCCTCTCATCCCTATCATTATCCCCAATTTAGTATTTCTCTTCCTCGTGTTTTTCTTTATACTTTTTATAACATGTATCCTCTATTTTTATATATGTCTAAATTTTATGTAATGCTTCACTATATGTATTTTCTGTTAATTCTTTTTTTGGCTTAAAATTATGAGATTCATTTGTGTGTGTGGGTGTGTCTGTGTATAGCTGGATTGTTTACTGTAAAATATTCATTTTGCTGATGGGCATTTAAGTCAGTTTAGATATTTCCATTGTTACATACAATACTGATGTGACAATTCTTGCACACATCTTCTCTTGCATCTTCTTGTATTGAGGGTTGCTAGGGCAGAGCTCACCAAACATTATAAGGTTCCTTTTTCTGTGATTGGCTTATTGATGAGCAAGGGTGGTAACACTCTTAGGCTTAAAATTGGCCAACTGGAGTCTAGGAGTCCATAGAGTTATCTACGGACACAAAGAGTACCAGCCATTTACTCTACTATGTCTTAACCTATTAACATTGCCTCTCTCTCAAGTCACATAAGAATGTAAGAACTGTTCTAGAACGGTGTTTCTGAAACTATTGGGAAAGACCAAATTTTTATTTCCAATTGTCCCTAGACTAATATTTTTGTATAGTACACAATAGATGACATAGCAGTATCGAATTATCAAAGTTTTAGCCTACTCTCAATATTTGTGCTCATTTCTTCATCGACTTGTTCCAACAGTTCATAGAATGAAGCTTGCCTGAGGACCACACTTTGAGTAACACTATTCTAGACTATATACCTATGGATAGAATTGCTGCGCAATTAAATTTGCACATCTTCAATTTTACTAAATTGGCCAAATTCTTCTTCAAAACAATAGAAACTATTTACAACCTACCAACTGGGAAAAATTGTTTATACTGTATCATATAGTTGTCAAATATTAGTATCGACACAGTTTTTAACTTTCGCTGTCTCATAGGTGTGAAGTTGTATCACCTAGTAATTTTGAGTTGAAACAACTCTTCATGTTTATTAAATATGTGGGTTTCTTCTTCTGTTAATTATATATTCATTTCTTGGCCCATTTTATTCCTACTAGGTGGCATTTTATTTACTAATTTTTAAGGCTTTCTTCACATGTTACAAAACATACTTTGTATAAATTTGGTTATGGTGTTGTAAATAGATATTTACTGATAATTTTAATTTGCTAATAATTTATTTAGAGGTTTTGCTTTGGTGTTCATACATTACAATGGCCTACAATTTTAATTTGTTATACTGTACTAGCATCATAAAAGTACCTATTGAGTGCTAGAGTGGTCCTTTTTATCATAATTTAGGATTTTCTTTTTCTAGATTTATAAAACTGAAATTAAGTATCACTTGAGAATTTGCTTGAACTTGTCTGGAAAATCACCTGGCCTATAGTTTTCCGTGGAAAGATATTTAACCACTCACTCACTGACTGATTTTAAAAACAGTTATAAGTTTATTGAAAAGGTCTCTTTGCTGAGTCACTTAAACTCTTTTACTTTCTAAGAAAAATTCTATTCTGTTTCAGTTCTATTGGAGTAAAGTTACTCAGGGTATCTTTTATTATAGTTTTAAAAACCTACTGCATCCATTGTTATGACTTTCGTTTACATTTCTACAATGACTTATTTGTACTTTCTCTATATTTTTTACCTTGATGAAATTTCCTAAAAGTTTATATGTATTGTTAGTCTTTTCAAAGACCCAACTTTTGGCCTTGCTCATCTTCTTTGTTCCTCTTTAAAATTTTACTAAACACTGAGTTGGATCATAAAGAGATATCACTATTGCACCACAAAAATAATTTGCTATTATTATTTAAAACAAATGCTTCAGTTTTATTTACAAATTGGTCCATCTTCATGGCAAATGTTTATATGATTTTGTAGGATTCTAACAGCATGAGATATAGGTATTATATCTCATGTATAGCTAAGCCTAAGATATAGACATTATTCTTTCCCTCTTATAAATTAAAAAAGACACTTAGGAGGGCTAAGTAATGCCCATGGTCCTTCATTGATAAGTGACCTAGGTAGGATCAAATTCGGTTGATTCTAAAGTCCATTCATTCAATACCCATGCTGTATTTTCTGGACTCTTAAACTTCCATAATACATTTTTTACTCATTCTTGCTTCTTCTCTCACTCATGCCTAATCAACCAACCAAACAAGCAACTGCCTCTAACTTTGATGTTTCTTCAGTGAGATGATTCCTATTAGGACTTCCTTCACTTTCCCATAGCCTCCAACCTGCCTAACTCAGGTCATTACATTTTCCCAGACTACTGTAAGTCTCCTCAATATTCTGCATATCCCAGTATCTTCTCATCTCAGACACCTTGGTTCAAGCCTCAGACTCCACAGAATGAGTGTGTTGCAGGATGCACCTTGAAAACCTGCCCACAGAATCAACCACAAATTTTTGGCATGGCTCAAAATGGTCTTGGTACTTCACCAGTTGGTGTGTCCTACTGTTAAACCCATAATTCTCCAGTTCGATGGCATTTTCCCATTGGATAACTTCAGGTTCTAAACCATTTCTGTTCAGGGATCCTTTCCCAGCTTTTTAGTCCTCTCTGGAGGATCTGTATATGTGAGAGTCTTGTTCTAACTGCTGTTTGCCTTGATGCCACCATTACATTGCTTTCCTCTACAACCACAGAAAATTATCACTGATCTTTCTCTTATATTCTTGTGGGTTGTTTTATAATCTTTCCCAATCTTTACCACTAACAGGAGCTATTGAAGTGACTAGGAAATACAAACCTCTACACTCTATTTTTCTCTTTTAGAGGAGTCACTTTGTAGGGTTTTGCAGGTTTCAAGCTGTAAAAGTCTGGCAATCTTCTTTTCACAGATACAAAGCTTTGAGGTCTCAGGTCTGTCACTCCTCTCTGACTCCTAGGCCCTTATGCTGAGTCTAATGTAGTATGCCTAATTTCTTACTTTCTGCAAGTTTCTCTTTCAGAGATTCTGCAGTTTATTTTTATAATTTAGTTCTTTATGGCCTCTCCAACCCCTTTACTAGGCGTATTTACATAGGTCAACCTTCAGTATACACAATACCTTTCCCACAAAATTCCTTTCCCACAAACCTCTTAAATACTCAAGCAAATCAGCAGATTCTGGGGTGCAAACATTGGCTAATCAAACATACCCTAAATGCATCTAAGTCTCTACTCCAGTCCAGATAGGACCATGGTTATAGTTATACTAGTTAAGGCCTGCCATGACTTCACACCAAATATTGCCCTTCATGTTCTTTCCTTTGCTTTCATTTAATGTATTCCTCTGGATTCCCTGTTTCTTCCCTTATCATACTGTTAGAATTCTACCTGTCCTCTGGGGCTCAGCTCAAATGCAACTTTCTCTGTAGCCTTCCCCACTAATCTCAGCTGAAAATGAAGGCTTATTTTCTGGGCTCTCAGATTGCTTCCATGGCTTTTACATTGGGCCTTAACATACCTTGCCTTCTGCTTCAGCTGAGGATGGACAAGACCTCTCTTTCATAAATTAGGGTTGTGTTTTTCTGGGCATCCCTCAAAAAGTCAAAACATATTGAATTATACATGTTATATGCCCATAAGTATTTATTAATTGAACAGAAATTTATTGGCCTTGAAGTTAGTATCCTAGCAAGGATCCTTGGTCCCAATTAGAAGAAAAATCTCATTGTCTCCTGTCAGTCCTTGTTTTGAGTTTTTAGTGTTCTCCTGGTCGCATCTTGAGCAGTCAGTTGATCCTCACTCAGAAAGCTTGATCCGGAGCTCATGCTGCTTGGAGTCTACCAGCAGGCTGAGCCACACTGCGGTTGAGCTCCAGAGATATTTGCTTTCAAACACACTTAACATTTGCTTTGTGTTACCCTTTTATTAGGAAGATTAAAATTGAAAGGGAAGCAAGTGAAGCAGGGCTTTCTTCTTTTCTTTCTGCAAGAACAGCTTGTTTCCATGACATTTATACAGTGAGCTTTTTCTAAATGACAAGCAGATTGTTAGAAGATGTTATTTTCTATTTCTTTGCTTTGGGTCTTCACTTTGTGGGTGTAATGTAAGAGAGACAGCCTCACTAGGAGGGTGACTGTCAGGTATTTGGATTCCAGGGGGGATTAGGTAGGGGTTTGATGAATACTTTCTTTTGGGTTGCTATAGCAGCAGCCTAACATATTCTGGCTAGAAGTTGTAAGATGTATTAGTGTTATTTTTTTTTACATGGAGTAACATTTCTGCAGATATAAGTGTCTGCTCTTTTTAGTTTGTTCTCATAGTGAAGAAAGCTGAATGCTCACAGCCCCCATCCATGGTGGCAGAGGGAAGTTGTGAGTACCAAGACCAAGATGAAATGGCTGAGTTTAGGCTTGCATCAGGGCTTGTCTTCCGCAGAAGAGAAATCAGCCTCCGAGGGATTTAATTGTAAATATACTTATCCAGACTGGTGATCATGAAGCTATGACTAATATAAGAAGAGAGCATCAGGCCCTCCAACACTGACCCCAGCCATGCTTCATCTAAAAAGTCAGTGTCACCTCACATCTGCTCACCTTGTACAAGATACAAATTGCTTTAACCCATATTATCTCTCAAAAAGAACTCCAAGGAGACAGGCTTCATTCTATATCAAAAGTCTCTCCTTTAATCGAGTCCCACCCTTTACCACACTCTGTCTTCATTCTTACTGTTACTTTGCTCTAGGCCTCATTGGTGCCTACATGGATTTTTGCAACATGCCTCTGAGCTCTTGGCATCAAATCTCTCCTTGCTCTCCCAAGGGTAATAAATTACCTTAAGAACCAAACTTATTATGTCACTCCATCTAACAGAAGAGCTCATTTCTTCCCTTCTGCCTACAAGATAAACACCAAACTCATAAGATCAATATAGAAGGCTCTTCACAATTCCAAAAGTGCTCTCTCCCTTCGCTTTCCACTAACTCTGCTAGCTGCCTCTGCACTCCACCCCCAAGCATCCTATCCTGAATTTCTCTATTTTCCTCAAATACACTAAGCATGAAATTACCACTGTCAGAGATTGAAATGCAGAAAAGGCTTTTAATAAAATTCAACATTCACTCATGTTAAAGGTTCTCAATAAATTAGGTATTGAAGGAACATACCTCAAAATAACAAGAGCCACCTATGACAAACCCACAACCAGCATCATACTGAATTATCAAAAGCTGAAAGCATTCCCTTTAAAAACCAGCACAAGACAAAGATGCCCACTCTCACCACTCCTATTCAAAATAGTATTGGAAGCTCTGGCCAGGGCAATCAGGCAAGAGAAAGAAAGAAAGCACATCCAAATAGGAAGAGAGGAACTCAAACTATCCCTGCTTGTAGTTAACATGATCCTATACCTAGAAAACCCCAACGTCTCAACCCAAAAGCTTCTTAAACTAATAAACAACTTCAGTAAAGTCTCAGGATACAAAATACATGTACAAAAATCAGTAGCATTCCCATACACCAATGACAGTTTAACTGAGAACCAAATCACGAACAAACTCCCATTCACAATTGCTACAAAAAGAATAAAATGTTAAGGAATACAGCTAACTAGGGAGGTAAAAGATCTCTCCAAGGAGAACTACAAAACACTGTTCAAAGAAATCAGAGATGGCACAAACAAATGGAAAAACATTCCATCCTCATGGATAAGAATCAATATCCTTAAAATGACCATACTGCTCAAAGCAATTTATAGATTCAATGTTTTTCCTATTAAACTACCACTAACATTTCTTACAGGACTAGAGAAAACTATTTTAAAATTCATGTTGGCCCCAAAATATGGGCCCCAATAGCCAAGGCAATTCTAAGAAAAAAGAGCAAAGCTGGAGGCATCATGCTACCTGACTTCAAACTCTATTACCGTGTTGTAGTAATAAAAACAGCATGGTACTGGTACCAAAACAGATACAGAAACTAATGTAACAGAATAGAGAACCCCGAAATAAGACTGCACACTTGCAACCATCAGATTTCTGACAAACCGATGAAAACTAGCAAAGGGGAAACAATTCCCAATTTATTATTAATAATAATAATAAATGGGGCTGGAATAACTGACTATAGGCAAAAGATTGAAACTGGATGCCTTCCTTCTACCATATACAAAAATTAACTCAAGAGGGATTAAAGACTTAAATGTAAAATCCAAAACTATAAAAACCCTAGAAGACAACCTAGACCATACCATCCTAGACAGAGGAACAGGAAAAGATTTCATGATCGAAATGCCAAAAGTGGGAGACTTTCACCAAGACGGCCATGAGGAGGCAACTCTGGAGTGCAGCTCCCAGCAAGTGAGACACAAAGGGCTAGAGGACTCCACGATTCCAAGTGAGGTGCCACGTTCATTTCGGTGGGACTGGTAGGACAGCGAAAATAGCCCAGGGAAGGTGAGCCAAAGCAGGGTGAGACCAGCCCAGTGAGGGAGAACAGAGACAGGGCGGAGTGCATCCCCACCCGGAAGGTACAGCTGGCTCAGAGGGTCAGGGACTTCACTCCCTCGGTGCTCAGATTCAGATTCTGCACTTCCCTTATCCCTCCTGTAACCCAGGTTCACCAGAGACCCGCCAGACTGAGGGGTCCCATGGGTTGTCCATGCAAATCAGAGTGATGGCTCCAGCCCAACTGGTGCCTCAAGTTGTCAGCACGGACCTAGGCAGGAGTTTGGACTAACACCAGTGGGACGGAACTACCTATCCCACAGAAAGAGGCAGAGTTTAAAGCAGGGAAACAGGCCATACAGCCTGTCAGGTCCCACTCCCACAAACCCAACAAACTGAGGCCTGTGCACTAGAGACTTTTGCAGCAAATACATCAGTTTAAACCTGACCGAGAAGATTGAGTTCAGGTAAGGAAAGATGCCCACCATTGGGAAGGTGGAGCTAATCTCACCTGCATAAACTCCAGGAGAAGACCATCCAGCAGCCTGACTGAATCTGAGGCAGCCCAGCAGTGCTTCTACAGGCAAAAAACAAAACAAAACAAAACAAAACAAAACAAAACAAACCTCATACAGGAGATATAGCTCCAACCTCAACAGAAAGGATGTCCACTCAGAGATTCCTCCTGAAATCACCAACTTCAAAGATCAAAGGGAGATAAATCCATGAAGATGGGAAGAAACCAGTACAAAAAGGATGAAACCATCAAAGACCAGAATACCTCTTCTCCTCCCAGGGATCACAACTCCTCACCACCAAGGGAATGAAAAAGACAGAGAATGAGTTTGACAAATTGACAGAAGCAGGCTTCAGAAAGTGGGTAATAACAAACTCCTCTGAGTTATAAGACCATGTTCTAACCTAATGCAAAGAAACTAAGAACCTTCAAAAAAGGTTAGACAAAATGCTAACTAGAATAACCAGCTTAGAGAAGAACATAAATAACTTGATGGAGCTAAAAAACAAAGCATGTGAACTTCGTGAGGCATATACAAGTTTCAACAGCCAAATCGATCAAGTAGCAGAAAGGATATCATAGATTGAAGATCAAATCAATGAAATAAAATGACAAGGCAAGATTAGAGATAAAAGAGTAAAAAGAAAGAAGCAAAGCCTCCAAGAACAATGGGATTATGTGAAAAGACCTAATCTACATTTGATCAGCATACCTGAATGTGACAGGGAGAATGAATCCAAGCTAGAAAACACTCTTCAGGATATTATCCAGGAGAACTTCCCCAACCTAACAAGGCAGGCCAACATTCAAATCCAGGAAATAGAGAACACCACAAAGATAATCCTCAAAGAAGAGCAACCCCAAAGCACATAATCATCAAATTCACCAGGGTTGAAATGAAGGAAAAAATCCTAAAGGCAGTTAGAAAGAAAGATCGAGTCACCCACAAAGGAAAGATTATCAGACTCACAGCGTATCTCTCGGCAGAAACTCTACCAGCTAGAAGAGAGTGGGGGCCAATATTCAGCATACTTAAACAAAAGAACTTTCAACCCAGAATTTCATATCCAGTCCAAATAAGCTTCATAAGTGAAGGAGAAACAAATTTTTTTATGGACAAGCAATTGCTGAGAGATTTTGTCACCACCAGACCTGCCTTACAAGAATTCCTGAAGGAAGCACTAAGCATGGAAAGGAACAACCAGTACCAGTCACTGCAAAAACGTACCAAAAGGTAAAGACCAAAGACACAATGAAGAAACTGTCAACTAACGGGCAAAAGAACCAGCAGGATCAAAATGGCAGGATCAAATTCAAACATAACAATATTAATGTAGAATGTAAATATTCTAAATGCCCCATTAAACAGACACAGACTGGTAAACTGGATAAAAAGTCAAGAACCATTGGTGTGCTGTATTCAAGAGATCCATCCACATGCAAAGACTCACACAGACTCAAAATAAATGGATGGAAAAAGATTTAACAAGCAAATGGAAAGCAAAAAAAAAGCATGGGTAGCAATCCTAGTCTGGATAAAATCCTAGTCTGGATAAAAGACTTTAACACACCACTGACGATATTGGATGGATCAATGAGACAGAAAGTCAACAAGGATATCCAGGATTTGAACTCAGATCTGGACCAAGCAGGCCTAATGGACTTACATAACAATGGACCCCAAATCCACAGAATATACATTCTTCTCAGCATCACATTGCACTTACTCCAAAATTGACCACATAATTGGAAGTAAATCACTCCTCAGCAAATGCAAAATAACGGAAACCATATCAAACAGTCTTTCAGACCGCAGGGCAATCAAATTAGAACTCAGGATTAAGAAAAGCATTCAAAACCCCACAATCACATGGAAACTGAACAACTTGCTCCTGAATGCCAAATGGATAAACAATGAGATGAAGGCAGAAATAAAAATGTTCTTCGATACCAATGAAAACAAATACACAATGTACCAGAATCTATGGGACACATTTAAAGAGTGTCTAGAGGGAAATGTATAGCAATAAATGCCCATATGAGAAACAAGGAAAGACCTAAAATTGACACCCTATCGTCAATGTTGAAAGAGCTAGAGGAGCAAGATCAAAAAAGCTCAAAAAAGCTGGCAGAAGACAGAAATAACTAAGATCAGAGCAGAAATGAAGGAGATGGAGACACAAAAAACCCTTCAAAAATCAATAAATCCAGGAGGTGGTTTTTTTAAAAGTCAACAAAATAGACAAACTGCTAGCTAGACTAATAAAAAAGAAAAGAAAGAAGAATCAGTAAAAAATGATAAAGAGGAGATTACCACTGATTCCTCTAAAATACGAACTACTATCAGAGATTATAACAAACAGCTCTATGCACATAAAACTAGTAAATCTGGAAGAAAGGGATAAATTCCTGGATGCTTGCACATTCCCAAGATGAAACCAGGAAGAAGTTGAAACCCTGAATAGACCAATGACAAGGTCCGAAGTCGAGGCAGCAATTAATAGCCTATGAACCAAAAAAAGTCCAGGTCCAGACGGGTTCATAGCCAAATTCTACCAGACGTATAAAGAGGGGTTGGTACCATTCCTTTTGAAACTCTTCCAAACAATACAAAAAGAGGGAATCCTCCCTAACTTTTTTTCTGTGAGACCAACATCATCCTAATACCAACACCTGGTAGAGACAAAAACTAAAAAGGAAAACTACAGGCCAATATCCATGATGAACATTGATGCAAAAATTTTAATAAAATACTGGCAAACCGAATCCAACAGCACTTCAAAAAGATTATCCACCATGGTCAAGTAGCCTTCATCCTGGGGATGAAAAGGTGGTTCAACATATGCAAATCTATAAATGTAATCCACCACATAAACAGAACCAAAGACAAAAAACACATGATTATCTCAATAGATGCAGAGAAGGCCTTCGACAAAATTCAACAGCCCTTTATTCTAAGAACTCTTAATAAACTAGGTATCGATGGAATGTATCTCAAAATAATAAAAGCTATTTATGACAAACCCACAGCTAATATCATACTGAATGGGCAAACACTGGAAGCATTCTCTTTAAAAACTGGCACTCAAGGATGCCCTCTCTCACCATGCCTATTCAATATAGCATTGGAAGTTCTAGCCAGAGCAAATAGGCAAGAAAAAGAAATAAAGGGCATTCAATTAGGAAAAGAAGTCAAATTGTCCCAATTTGCAGATGACATGATCGTATATTTAGAACACCCCATCATCTCAGCCCAAAACCTCCTTAAGCCATTAAGCAACTTTGGCAAAGTCTCAGGATACAAAATCAGTGTTCAGAAATCACAAGCATTCTGATACACTAACAACAGACAAACAGCCAAATCATGAGCAAATTCCCATTTACAATCGCTACAAAGAGAATAAAGTACCTAGGAATACAACTAACAAAGGATGTAAAAGACCTCTTCAAGGAGAACTACAAACCACTGATCAAGGAAATAAGAGAGAACACAAACAGATGGAGAAACATTCCATGCTCATGGTTAGGAAGAATCAATATTGTGAAAATGGCTATACTGCCAAAAGTAATTTATAGAGTCAAGGCTATCCCTATCAAGCTACCATTGACCTTCTTCACAGAACTGGAAAAAACTACTTTAAACTTTATATGGAACCAAAAGAGAGCCTGCATATCCAAGATGATCCTAAGCAAAAAGAACGAAGCTGGAAGCATCATGCTATCTGACTTTAAACTATACTACAATGCTACAGTAATCAAAACAGGATGGTTCTGGTACCAAAACAGAGATATAGACCAATGGAAGAGAACAGAGGCCTCTGAAGCAATGTCACACATCTGCAACAATCTGATCTTTGACAAACCTTACAAAAACAAGCAATGGGAAGAGGATTCCCTGTTTAATAAATGGTGTTGGGAAAACTGGCTAGCCATATACAGGAAGCTGAAACTTGACCCCTCCCTTACACCTTATACAAAAATTAACTCCAGATAGATTAAAGATTCAAACATAAGGACTAACACGACAAAAACCCTAAAAGAAAACCTAGGCAACACCATTCAGGACATAAGCATAGGCAAGGACTTCATGACTAAAACACCAAAAGCATTGGCAACAAAAGCCAAAATAGACAAATGGAATCTAATTAAACTTAACAGCTTCCACACAGCAAAAGAAACCATCATTAGTGTGAATTGGCAACCAACAGAATGGGAAAAATTTTTTGCAATCTACCCATCTGACAAATATCCGGAATCTACAAAGAACTAAAACAGATTTACAAGAAAAAACAAACAACATCATCAAATAGTGAGCACAGGATATGAACACTTTTCAAACAAGACATTTATGAGACCAACAGACATATGAATAAATGCTCATCATCATTGGTCATTAGAGAAATGCAAATCAAAACCACATTGAGATACCATCTCATACCAGTTAGAATGGTGATCATTAAAACATCTGGAGACAACCGATGCTGGAGAGGATGTGGAGAAAAAGGAACACTTTTACACAGTTGGTGGGAGTATAAATTAGTTCAACCATTATGGAAGACAGTGTGGTGATTCCTCAAGGATCTAGAACTAGAAATTCCATTTGACCCAGCAATCCCATTACTGGGTATATACCCAAAGGATTATAAATCATTCTATTATAAAGACATATGCACAGGTATGTTCCTTGTGGGGCTGTTTACAATAGCAAAGACCTGGAACCAACCCAAATGCCCATCAATGATAGACTAGGCAAAGAAAATGTGGCACATATACACCATGGAATACTATGCGGCCATAAAAAAATGACGAGTTCTTGTCCTTTGTAGAGACATG